>CM038793.1:112177584-112349547 GCA_021764765.1 Vicia sativa
AGCTCAAAGCATGAGAACACCAATTGCCAAGAAAAGAAGCTCTGGACTGTAAGAGTCGATCAAGATTCTGCTTCAAAGATTCAGGCTGAACTAGCGAGTTGGTAATGTTTGCACAGTCTTCACTCACTCCACAAGTAAATGCTTCTTGAAAAGAGACGATTAGTTCTTGTGATGGTTCTTACTTCTTGTTTTGTTGTTTTGCCACATTGCTTCTGTTTTCTTGTTCTAGTATTTTCCAATTTTGTTTGGATGATTGTAACTTCTTGTTGACTTGACATTGTACTCTAATGATTGTTGGTACCTTCTTTAATTATATGCTTGAATGCTTGGGTAATTGTCTTATTTCCTTTGGCCTTTGTAGTACAAGGGGGAGAAAGAACTCATGTAGTATTGGGTTTTAAGGCTGTATGGAAATTTAAATTTTGTATGTGGGCAATTGTGGGGAATTGTGGGATTTACGTATGGGTAAATTTATCTTATCTCTAGGTTCTAGTTTCTTTAAGCTTAGAACTAGTTTGTCTTCTCTTGCATAGGTTCTCGATAGTTAAGTAGTTTTAGCCAAAAATGTGCCAGGGGAGTTTGTTGGTGTTTTGGTTGGCATTAATTTTGGTAAAACTAGGCTTTAACAATGTCATGATAAATGTCATGACATTCGATTGAAGATAAATCCTACACACCTAAGGATGTTAAAACATTTCAGGCGGAAGATAAAGGCTGTCTGGAAATTCTGAGAAACAGTCGATGTCATAAGATGTTATGACATTCGGTGTGACGATACGATACCACAGGAATCATTTTTCTGAGACTTTTCGGGGATTTGTTGAGCTGCTAAATATTGTTTTTGTTGTTAAACATGCTCCATGGCTACTAGGTTAATCTTAATTAGACCTAAATTGGTTGTTGAAAAGACCATGTTTTTAGGATTAAATTAAGTGAACCTAGCTATCTTTATGGAAGCCCAAACTGAAGTTTCGGGTACCGCTTCTATAAAAGGAATTCAACCCCTTAGCGTGTTTATACTGGAATTTATTGAAGATATAGCGAGTTCTATTTGTGTCTATTAGGAAAGTTAACAGTTGGTATTTGTAATTCTAGTATCTCTTGTGAGCCAAGCAACCGTCATTGATAAGTGCCTTGGACTAGGATTTGTTGTAAGGGTAGTTTATCACTCAAAGCTTTAAAGCGAGTGTTTGTCTCTTGATTGAAAGCTTTGAAGCAAGATCAAGATAGTTTATTGAAGTGTCTTCACAATTCAATTATTCAATAGGTTGATATCACTGCTGTGATTGAGGGGAGTGAGTAGGAACTCGGATCTAAGTAGGACTTAGGTTGAAGTTGCATTGGGTAGGTCTTAAGTGAAGGAGATAAACTAGTTGGTTTATTCGAATTAATTCTACTAATAGTGAATTTCCTCCGCTTGGTAGCCCCGGATGTAGGTGTAGTTAGACACCGAGCCGGGTAAACAACTTATTGTGTTCTTTACTGTTTATATTTCTTGTGTAAATTGTTAGCAGTGTCGAGATAATTAATGTCATAACATTCTACGTGACATCACGTATCTGCGCCAGAAATTTCAAAATAATTGAAATAAAAAGTCCCTTTCATCCCTTGTTGTGGCACATTGGTACTCTGACTCCTCATATTGACAAATACCAATTTGTCCCTCAAAGTCTTAAATGACTAGCCTCAAAAACTTTAGTAAAGATGTCACAGTCAATGTCATGACATCCCGCATGACATTGTACTTAGTCGACATCTGCTTCATCGGATCATCTTAAGGATTTTCTCCCGGTGCTATGTAATCAAATTCAACATTGTATAAGGCCACAGATGTTGCTTCGCGATCCAAGAAATAAGATTGTTTCTCAGAAGAAACATCCATCAAAGGGCTTTTATACAAGCTTTGATCAACACTTTCTCCACTTGTTTTCTTGCACAACTTACTCAGGACTTTTGAGTCTTTCATTTGTGAGACTTGCAGTCCAAGAAGGTAAATCAACTCTCCAATGAGGCTCATCCCAGATTCAGCCTGCATTTGGTTGTCAAAACGTCTTACAATCGTGTTAGGTATTCCTCCAAAAACTATGTTATCAACATAAGTTTAAAGCACCATGATCTTTCCTCCTATGACAAAGAGAGTTTCATCCAAGGCTCTTCTCCTGTATCCTTTGATAGTAAGATGCTTGGTTAGTCTTTCATGCGATTCTAGTACTTTGCTTACTTTAGGGTGGTCGATGTCAGACATTGGTGTGACATTCGATTTCTGTCCCTTATACTACCACAGATTCTCCCTTTATCCATGTGACATCTTGGTATCCTTGACTCCTCTATGGGCCGTCCTTTCATTCCTACTGAGATGTGGATGACCGTTATTGCGCCACAACTTTACTTCCTCTTCATCTTTATCATGGAACACACTGAGGCGAGTGGTGTTCTCGATTCCCATCTGATTGTCCTTTGATCGACTCTCTCATCCAATCCTACTTGTTCATCATTGATTACAAGACATTCGATATTAGTGAAGTTGTTGTGAATCCCATATCACATAGTGACTTATGTTAATGAGATTTGCATCCACCTTTACCATGACACTCCATTTAGGATTGGAACTCGGACCGGTTGAGTTTCCAACACCTTTGATTTCTCCTTTAGCTCCATCTCCAAAAGTAACAAAGCTTGTAGAATGAGGCTTAACATCATTGAGAAGATTCCTATCTCCAATCATGTGCTTGGAACACCCACTGTCAAAGTACCAATCTGTCTTGGTAGACACTCTGAGAGAAGTGTGAGCTACGAGCTCGACTTCTTCTTCCACTTTTGAGTGTAGGGTACCTTGATGTTCTTAGGCTTAGACCTTGGTTAGGATATCCATGTAGCCTAAAGCAAAAAGGCTTTATGTGACCAAACCTTCCACAATAATGACATCTCCATCTTTGAAACTTTTTGTTCAAGTTTCTATGATTTTGATGTTGAACCCAATGTTGTGACATCTGTTTTGACATTGGTTCATTAGGTCTGTTCTTCCTTTGTTATTAACAATTTCTTAGCCTCCACATATCTTGAGGAGACCTATTTCTGTTTTGTGGTGTGACATCTTCGCCATTGACTTGCTGGTTTGTTCCTCTCCTGGTTATTAGCAAATCTCTTCGACCCACATACCAGGCGGACACATTTCTGTTTTATGTTGTGACAACTGTTTTGACATTGGTTTCCCATGCCTCTTCTTCTTAATGTCACCAGGGTTTCTTTTCAACCACATATCCTAGACCATGCTTATTTCCGCATTTTGTCCAAGCTGGAATTTCTTCCAACTTATCGATTACAGGATGTCAACATTTGTGATTTAGACATCGATCAAGTTTGGGTTCAACATTATAATATCATTATTGAGGTGATTTATAGTGGTGTGTTTCCTTTTTCTCGACCTCCACTTCACATTCTCATCTTCCAACTTCTCAATCGGCTTTTACATTTCTCATTTCTTGACATACTTCACCATTTTTATACACGACTTCACAGGGTTTCAAAGCTCTTCAAATGTCACTTCCTCATCACTAAAATCCATATCAATTGTACACTCGAGAGAAGCGGTGTGGGTTTGGCACCTTCTTCCTCATATTCACTTCACTGAATCACCATCGGACCAAGTAGCGTGATCCTTTCTTTTTTTTCTTTAGAAAGGTGGGACATTCAACTCTAATATGTCCAAATCCTTCACATCCATGACATTGGATTCCTTGACTTCCCTTTTCCTCGACTTGGATCTTCTGCTTTGAGTCATAAGGTTTCTTGATGTCGATGAAATGTCCTTGACATTTGACCTTGACTTTGGATCAATCCTCTTGATGAGCCACATTGAATCTTCCAAGCATAGCTATAGCTTCGATATCTTCTCTTCATCTTCCACCTTGCATCCTTCTCGATTATTAGATACAAGTGTTATGCTCTTGTTCTTTTGTCATCAGTTTCACCGATTCCCATCTCAAAGTCATAAGAGATCCTATAAGTTCTTCAACCTTCAAGGTCTTGATGTCCCGAGCCTCCTCTTTGCGTTACTTTCATTGCAAACCTTTTAGGCAAGGATCGAGAATCTTTCTCCGACTTTTCTTGACATCTTTTCACCAAGTGCTCACGAGGCGTTGGCAATCTCAAAATATTCATGTGAAACTCATGAATAGTCTCTTCTTCTTTCATCTTCAAATTCTCAAATTTGGTAATGAGCATCTGAAGTCTTGACATCTTCACCTTGGATGTCCCCTCATGAGTAGTTTTGAGAGTGTCCCAAACATCCTTGGCCAGCACACATTGATGGACCAGTCTGAAGATGTTTTTGTCAATACCATTGAATAAGGAATTCAATGCTTTAGAGTTCTCCAGAGCTAGCTCCTCTTCCTCTTTGCTCCATTCCTCCTCAGGTTTCAAGACAGTAGTCCCATCTTTCTCAAGCTTGGTGGGATGTTTCCATCCTTTGTCAGAAGCTCTCCAAGCTTTAATATCCACTGATCTTAAGAAGGCAACCATACGTGGCTTCGGTAATCATAATTAGACCCATCAGAATGGGTGGTCTACCTCCAAATCCTCCTTCCTTATCCATTACATGAAACTATTATCCCTAGATCTCACCCAAAATAACGGTGAGGTGCACCTGATGCCAATTGAAATTCTGGCGGATACGTGATGTAACGAGAATGTTACGACACACTATCGACACTCTGTAACAATTTACACGGTAAATATAAATAACAGTAAAGAACACAATAAGTTGTTTACCGATTCGTTCTAACTACACCTACATCCGGGATACCAAGCCGGGAGGAAATTCACTATTAGTAGAATTAATTCGAGGAATAAACCAACAGTTTATCTCCTTCACTTAAACCTACCAATGCAACTTCAACGTAAGTCCTACTTAGATCTGAGTTCCTACTCCCCCTCAATCAGCGGTGATATCGACCTATTGAATAATTGAATTGTGAAGACACACTTCAATAAACTATCTTGATCTTGCTTCAGCTTCAATCAAGAAACAAACACTCGTGCTTTAAAGCTTTGAGTGATAAACTACCCTTACAAACAAATCCTACTCAATGCACTTATCAATTGATAGTTGTTTGGCTCACAAGAGAAACTAGAATTACACTACACTTAACTCTCCTAACGGTACAATTAACAACTGCTATGTCTTCAATAAATTTGAGGTATATAAGGTTGAATTCCTTTTATAGAGCGATCCACGAAACTTCGTTTGGGCTTCCATAAAGATAGCTAGGGTTCACTTAATTTAATCCTAAAACATGGTCTTTTCAACAACCAATTTAGGTCTAATTAAGATTAACCTAGCAGCCACGTGAGCATGCATTCTAGTAACAGAAAAACATAATATAGCAGCTCAACAAACTTCCTAAAAAATCTCAGGAAAAATAGATTCTGCAGAATAGAATATCACACTGAATGTCATAACATCTTGTTATGACATCGGATTCTACGGAAATTTCCAACTGACTTTAGCTTCGGGTTTGTCTTGTACTTCAAACATCCTTGTCAAGTAGGATTTATCTTCAATCTCTGAATGTCATGACATTTATCAAGACATTGCTATAGCCTAGTTTTACCAAAATTAATGCCAACTAAAAACACTAACAAATATTGTTGAGGATGGTGGGGACCGAGAGGCGTGCTGTTGAGGATCTTGTATGTAGACCCTACTAAGGAGACTCTTTAGAAGGCGCTCTGCTGGGGATCTTGTGTGTAGATCCTACTGAGGAGTAATTATTCGTCGCTGGGAGACAGGGCTTGGAGCCTGCTGAAACCTCTGGTTGGGGGAATAAAGGATGTAGGTTTCCTCCGATGCACTATCTGACCAAGTTTCGAGTCTGGATACTGCTGCTGCCGGGGGATGATGATTCTTGAGATATTCTACTGGGGACAAATACCTCTGTTATTGATGAATCATTACTGCTTGGAGACTGATGCAACATGGTTCAGTTGAGTGGAATCACTGCTCGGGGACTGACGTGATGAAGCTTTGAATGTCTGGACTAGTGGAGGAAGATGTGTACTCCAATGGGGAAGATTTGTAGTGAGCGACATCTCTGTGGGAGATTGTACTTCGCAGGGGAACATTTTGGTGACTTTCGTCGTCCTCTCAATTCCTAGAGTCTGTAGCAATCATCCTTGTTCGTTCACTTTTCGCATGTTTGTAAATAGATTTTTATTGTCAGATACATATAATCATTCAAAGCAAACGTTGGGACTTTATGCAAACAACAACAATGGGAATTTGTAAAGAGAAAGAACTTGTATTAATTTGAAAGGTGGCGTATGGCCAAGTAGTTTTGTACACAAGAAAAGTAAAAAGCTATGCGGAAACAATCTCGTTAAGTTCCAACTATGCTAGTACTCATATATTTCAACTATCTCATCTCCTTGCTGTCAGTAGAAAGTGAGTGAATTGATTTTCGCCATTTGAATCTTGAATGCTGATAGTAGTCTGGAAGTAGATAGGTGATCGGGACGAGACATAGTCGTACGCTTAAATCCCTGACTTTTGCCTAGACCGCCCTTTCGGGTTTTCAGTCTACCGGGATACCCTTTTTTGCCCAAGCCGCCTTTGCAGGTTTTCGACTTGCCAGGTGTACATTTTTTGTGTATATCCTTAAATTTTGCCCGAACCTTTTGGTTCTCCAGGATGCCCTTACTTTTTCCTAGGTCAGTCGACCTAGCGGGTCTCGTTTACGCGTAGTATTTTTTGACTATGTCTGCGTTCACAGGGTGTGGGAACTCTTCACCATCCATGGTGCTAAGTATCATAGCTCCACCGGAAAATACTGCTGTCTTGACTACAAACGGTCCCTCGTAGGTGGGAGTCCATTTTCCCCTGGGGTCACCTTGTGGAAGGATGATGCGCTTGACTACTAGATCATCGACTTGGTAAACACGATGCCTGACTTTCTTGTTAAATGATCTGATTATTCGTTTCTGATAGATCTGTCCATGGCAGATGGATGCGAGTCGCTTCTCATCAATCAAGTTAATCTGGTCAACGTGAGTCTGGACCCAATCGTCTTCGCCTAACTCTGTGTCCTCGAGGACTCTGGTTGAGGGTATCTGAACCTCGATTGGTAGGACCGCTTCCATACCATATACAAGAGATAAGGGGGTTGCCCATGTTGATGTTCGCACTGTAGTGCGATAACCATGAAGAGAAAATGGTAACATCTCATGCCAATCTTTGTAAGTCATTGTCATCTTCTGTATGATCTTCTTAATGTTCTTGTTGGCGGCTTCCACTGCGCCATTCATCTTAGGTCGATAAGGAGAAGAGTTGTGATGTTTGATCTTGAACTACGTGCAGAGTTCGATGATCATCCTGTTGTTGAGATTAGAGCCATTATCTGTGATAATCCTTTCGGGAGTGCCATACCGACAGATAAGATTATGTTTGATGAATCGAGCCACAACATTCTTGGTAACAGAGACGAACGAGGCTGCTTCTACCCACTTGGTGAAATAGTCAATTGCCACAAGGATGAAACGATGTCCGTTGGAAGCGGTGGGCTTGATTTCTCCGATCATGTCAATGCCCCACATTGCAAAAGTCCAAGGAGAAGTTAAGACATTCAGAGGTACCAGAGGTACGTGCACTTTGTCTGCATAAATCTGGCATTTGTGACAAGATCGAGCATAGCGATGACAATCAGCTTCCATGGTGGACCAATAGTAACCTGTCCTCAAAATTTTCTTAGCCATCGTATGTCCACTGGAATGAGTACCAAATGCGCCTTCATATAATTCTTCCATGATACGTTCTGTTGTTTTCTGATCTACACAGCGGAGTAAGCACAAGTCGTGGTTGCGCTTGTATAAGATGTCGTTGTTGAGGAAAAATTTGGATGCAAATCTTCTCAAGAACTTCTTATCGTTGACAGATGCCCTGCGGGATATTCCTGAGTCTCAAGATACCTCTTCACATCGTAGTACCAAGGTTTCTCTTCTGTATCAAGTTCACAACAGTATGCTGTTCGTCAAACTTTTCGATGATGATGCGGGAGCCTCGTTGTCCCATCGACCTTGAACACGAGCGACATAGTAGCCAATGTGTCTGCCAACTGATTCTCTTCTCGTGGAATGTGATTGAAAGTGATATCTTCGAAGTAGGGGATCAAACTCAAAACATGTTCTCGATACGGAATGAGATTCGGATGCTTATTATCCCACTCATAATCGATTGATCACTAAAGCGAGTCTCCAGTACACTTGTAAGAACTTGATTCTTAAGTCGATAGTGACTTTGATACCCATGATGCATGCTTCGTATTCGCCATGTTGTTAGTGCAAGAAACATAATCTGCGGTGAAAGGCGTGTGCCGCTGCGGGGATGTAATGATGGCGCCAATGCCATTACCAAGTGCGTTTAAGGCTCCATCAAATACCATGGTCCATCGGATCCTTGTTCAGTCCTTCGTCGGTCACGGTTCTTCAATCATAACTAACAAAACATCTTCATTTGGAAACTCGAGCGCATAGGCGATAGTCATCTACGGCTTGATGAGCCAAATGATCACTACACTTCCTTTGATCGCTTTACGAGAAGTATCTTTGGATGTCGATTCGTTAAGATCATTTTCCATCTTGCTATTCTTCCGGAGAGAGTTGGTTTCTCAAATATGTATTTTATCGTATCCATCTTAGAGATCAACAAGGTAGTGTGAGTTAACATATCTTTGTCTTAGTCGTGACGAGACCAAGCCAAAGTCTTTGCAAGTTTTCTCGAGTTGTGAGTATCTTGTTTCATAGTCAGTAAACTTTTTGCTAAGGTAGTATATTGCATACTCTTTTCGACCAGACTCGTCATGTTGCCCCAACACACACCCCATTGAATTCTCTAACACTGTCAAGTACATGATAAGAGGTCTTCCTTCGGTGGGCGGCATCAGGATAGGAGGATTTTGTAGGCACTCCTTGATTTTGTCTAAAGCGATTTGGCAATCGTCGTTCCATTCTACCACTTGATATTTCTTTAGTAACTTGAAGATTGGCTCATGATAGCGATTAGATGTGCAATGATCGGCGATGTAATTCAATCATTAAGAAACCTCTGACTTCCTTCTCGGTGCGGGGCGCTGGCATCTCTTGAATAGCTTTAACCTTGGCGGGGTCAACTTCAATACCCTTGCCACTGACAACAAACCCTAGGAGTTTACCGGATCTAACTCCAAAGGTGCACTTGTTAGGATTAAGTCTCAGTCTATACTTCTTCAATCTATCAAATAGTTTCCGCGAATGATCGAGATGTTCTTCTTCAGTCTGTGATCAAGTTATCGTGTCGTCGACGTAGACCTCTATCTCGTGATGAATCATGTCATGAAATAATGCCACCATAGCACGCTGATAAGTGGCGCCAGCATTCTTCATCCGAACATAACCTTGTAGCGAAAGTGCCTTGTGTAACAAAGTAGTCTTCTCCATGTCTTGAGGCCATTTTGATCGATTGTAACGGAGAAACCATCCATGAAGGAGAAAACCTTATGCTGAGCGGTGTTGTCAACCAGAACATCAATATGAGGAAGTGGAAAATCGTCTTTTGGACTCGCTTTGTTCAGATCTCTATAATCCACACACATTCGTACCTTGCCATCCTTCTTGGGCACAGGCACTACGTTTGCAACCCACTGTGGATAGGAAGTAACAACTAAGAAACCGGCGTTGAACTGCTTCATAACTTTAGCTTTGATTTTCTCTAACATCTCAGGACGCATGCGACGAACCTTCTGTTTCACCGGGAGAAAACCTTCTTTTGTTGGTAATCGGTGTACCACAATATTAACGTCTAAACCTGGCATGTCTTCGTATGACCAAGCAAAAACCTCAATATAATCTCGTAGCATCTGAATCAATCTTTCTTTGACACTGTTCTCAAGACCCGCTCCTATCTTGATCTCTTTTCTGTCTTCATCAGTACCCAAATTCACAACCTCAAATGACTCTTCGTGTGGTTGTATAACTCGTTCTTCTTGCTGTAGCAGTCTGACAAGTTCTCCTGGCACTTCACAATTTTCCTCACCTTCGTCTTCGGCTTGGTAGATCGGATTATCAAAGTCCGATTTAGCAATAGCATAGCTGTTATCAACGAGATTCGGAGTGACTCTGCAGTGTATCACGTGGGTGTGTGTAAGAAACACATAGCTTTTTGAAGGGGTGATAAAGTAAAAGAAAGAAAGCAACAATTAAATGCAAAAGTCCAACGGTTTTATTGAATGAAAATATGCAAATGACAGATAATAACCCTCACAAACGAGCCATGATGCCCCGGGCAAGGCACTAGGCTTTAGAGTTTATTGTTCAAAACATAGAAAACCAAAAGCAAAACAAAAACAAAGGCAATTACTCTTGTCTAAAGGAGATTGGTATGACGTCTTCAGTCTTCCAATTGCCGAGTCCGTTGTTGGGAGTTGGGAAGATCCACTTGCTGATGTCGAAGTCGTTGTCGTCGTCTTCTATAGCATGGATCCCATTCTGGCTAATGCGGAGAGGAAGTTGGCTGGCACGTTCGCGGCGTATCATCTTCTGACCCTTGATGGTGAAGACTAAACCAGTCTTGTCAAATTTGAAAGGAAGATCAGGGAGCTGTCCCCAAATAGTATTGCTTCCTTCTTCAACTGCAGCTTGAGCATCCTTCAACGAGGCCATCCTAGGCGGAACTTGTGTAACTTCAGGGGCGACGGGAGAGTCAACAGGCATGACTCTGGGGATTGTTTCAAAAGCTTGACAGGGGGTCTCGAAGAATTCACCCTCCATCTCGAGATATCGGAATGACTGTAGATGACTGACCATGTATTCTTCTTCACCACACACTGTAACAACCTTCCCTTTCACCGGGTACTTCAGCTTCTAATACAGGGTAGAGGTAATAGCGCCTGCCCCATGTATCCAAGGGCGTCCAAGTAGGCAAGAGTAAGCTGGATGGATATCCATGACAAATATAGTGGAATCAAAAGTCTGGGAACCGACTTTAACAGGCAGAGTGAGCTCTCCAAGCACTATTCGCTTAGAACCATCAAAAGCTCTCACAATTATATCACTGGGTTTCAAAACCAATCCTTCGACATCAAGTCGATCAAAAGCAGTATTTGGTAGGATGTTCAGAGCAGAACCAGTATCCACCAAAACAAGAGACAAGGTGCCCTTGCATTCAACAGAGATGTGCAAGGCTTTGTTGTGTTTCCTTCCGGCAGGAGTCAAATCAGCATCAGAGAAGCCTAGGCCGTTGTTGGCAGCCAGGCTAGCAATACAAACTTAAAATTGATCAGTAGTAGTGTCTTGCGGTACGTGAGCATTCTTTAGAAACTTCACCAAGGCTTTAGCATGAGCCTCAGAGCACAAGAGCAGAGCAAGCATGGAGATCTTGGATGGAGTATGTCCCAACTATTCCACAACATTGTAGTCACTCTTCTTGATTATCTTTAGAATTTCCCCCATTTCTCGTTTGGAGGTGTCTTCAGTAACTTCCTTTGGTACTTCTGGATGAGCAGGATGGGTTACTGGTTCTTTCCCTCTAGTCTCGGGAACTGGTTGAATAGCTGGAATTCGAGCTGGAGTCGCAGCGTCTTTTGGAGGAGAGATCTCTGGAGAGAACAATCTTCCGGTTCTGGTCACCTTACTTGATCCGGTGATGTTGTCAATGTCAGGAATGGTAGCTTCAACTGTAAGATCTTCAATGGTCAGAGGGTCTTGTTTGACGCCATGATAATAAACCTCAGCTCCATAGTTCCAAGGGATAGCTTTGTCAGAGGAGTATGGAACTGGTCTGGGAGAAGTAATGATGAGAGGTGCCACTCTAGGCGCAGGATCAGCAGAGGAAATCCTTATTATGTTGACATCAGCATAGTCTTCTGGGAAATCTTCACCCCATCCGGTCTCCTTAACATCTTCAATAGGAATCTTGTAGCTCTCAGGAACAGTATACTTCACCATGTAATCAAACTTTCCACTTGGCTACCCCAAGGTATCCCACACATTCGGTACGGTTTCATTCACATCTTCTATCTTCAGTTTCTTAGACATGTCTTCATACAGATTCTCCATAGGTGGTTTCAAGAATAGTATTTCACGGTATCCATCATGCACTGAACACGTCTTCTCAACCCAGCACAACCGTCAGGCGCAGATGGGCACCAACGACAATTCTCTGGGCATCCTGGGTTGACACTGGCTTGCAGCAAATTCTTCTTAACAGTCATCAGAGGAATGGTCAAGTCATCTATATTGAAAACACAAGAGTCTTCGCCAATAACATTGGAACTCTTGTCGTGGTTAGGCATAGGAGCGTTGATCACATCCGGAGTCTCAACAGGAGGATCAAACTCAATCTGCTTAGTTTCGATCATATCTTGAATCTTGTTCTTCAGAGCCCAACAATCATCAGTGTTATGTCCTGGGCTGTTGGAGTGGTTAGCACACTTATCATTGGGATTGTATCTCGGAGAGGAGGTGTTGACGTTTTGAGGAGGATCCCTCAAGGTAATCAGCTCTGCTTTCAACATGTGTTGTAAGGCTTGCGACAATGGCATGTTGATCGTCGTAAACTGACTTCGTGGCGCGTTCTGGTTACGCGCGTTGTCTCGCTGAGGTTGTGCTGATGTAGGATTGGAGATCACAACTGCCCCCACAGATTGAGCGCGGTCGGTCTTGGCTCGGCTTTTCTGACCATACACAGCATTAGCTTCTTTCTTACCACCAAAGGATCTCTTCGCAGCGTTTGAGGACGACTCTACTTGAATCTTTCCGCTCTTAATACCAGCTTCAATACGCTCTCCTGTCAATATAAGCTCGGTGTATCCGGCTGAAGAGTTTCCAATCAGATGATTGAAGAATGGGCCTGTCAGTGTTCCCATAAACATATCAACCGACTCCCTATGGGACAAGGGTGGCTGAACTCTGCCTGCTAGGTCTCTCCATTTTTGAGCATACTCTTTGAACTTCTCATCACGACCCATAGACATGCTCTGTAGTTGCATGCGAGTGGGTGCCAATTCAGCATTGTACTCATACTGTCTGTAGAAAGCATCTGCTAAGTCACTCCAAGTACGGATACGGTCATTTTCTAGCTGATAATACCACTCCATTTGAGTCCCGGACAAGCTCTCTTGAAAATAATGCATCCACAACTTTCTGTCATCAGTGTGGGGGTTGATCTTCTGGACATAGGACTTTAAATGCAGCTTCGGACAAGAAATTCCGTCATACTTGGCAAAAGTAGGAACCTTGAATTTGGGAGGAATCACCACACCAGGGACAAGGCTCAGATCATCGAAATTCAGCCCTGACATCTTCAGGTTTTCCACAGCAGCATTCAGACGGTCTTCGAGTTGCTTGTACTTGTCATCTTCATCAGAGTACTGATCCTCATAGTCTTCTCCTTTCTTCTCAGGCTCACGCTGATCATCTTCGTCGTTCCCCTTGACACTCCCCTCGGTCTTGACACTTTCTGAGAGCTCTATCCGGCTAACCACTTTAAGACCACCTTTGTAACGTCTACCCATGTTGAGAACACCAACGACCCTCTTCTTTCTGTTGATGAGCTTCTTCATATCTTCTTGGCCTTGGACCAAGCTAGTGAACATCTCCTGGAACTCAACATTCTGAGCCTGAAGATCTTTGACAGTTTGTTCAAGAGCCATTTCTGCTAAAATAAATAGCGAGAAAATGAGAAAACCAATCTTCAATGTACCTGTTATGAAATATTATGCTATGATATGCGATGTTTATGCAGATGCAATGCAATGTTTTCAAGGACCTTAGGAATTTATATTTGTTAAACAAGCACGAACAAACATTTATTAGTTCTCTTTTATTCTTTATCTTTTTGAGTACAAAAGATAGTTCAAAACAATAAGATAAACAAAAATCCTAAAGCTCTAAGTCTCCCATGGGCGCTTCCTCTTGGTGTCGAGGTAGGCGTTGATGTTCCGCTCCTCGTGAAGTAGCTTGGTCAACTCTAGTACCTTCTTCTCGCTTGCATAGCATTGAGCTTCGAATGTATCCCTTTCTTATTTAAGCTGAATCCAGGATCTCTTCAAGTCTTCAAAATCAGTAGGCATGTCAGGATGGAGAACAGTATAGGGTACGTCACCTATAGCAACAGGTTCCATAATTACTGGTAGAATAGGCGTGAATGGCATCATGAGGTTTTGAGCTCGAGCTCGCACCTATTTGAGGTAAGGTTCCCAAGGAATGGAGTTTTGGTGCCCCAAAGTCTTGGTATCAGTCTTCTTTACCATGCCCCAAGCGTGTATAAACCTTCGTCGGTAATTTTGGAGATCGTGGTTGTAGTCGAACACAATGTCTTGGAGAAGCATATCATGTGGACCATCTCTTCGAGCAAAACTAAACTGACGTAGACCTAAAGAAGGGTTGTAAGTAATACCTCCTCGTATACCAAGTACTGGTACATTAGGGAATTCTCCACAACGCTCAATGAATGTGAAGTCCTTTTGAGAGAAAAGACACCAACGAATATCTGAATGAGAGAGTGACATTAGTCTTTGAGACCACTTCAACCTTTGCTCGTTCTTCAAAACTGATGGAGGAAGGTGCGAAATAAACCACCTGGCAAGTAACGGTATACAACACATGAGAGTTCCTTGTCTTTTGATAGTACGAGTGTGGAGAGAATGTAGGACATCTCCAAGCAAAGTAGGCACAGGATTACGGGTGAGGAATATCTTGATGGCATTGACATCTATGAATTGATCCGAGTTAGGAAATAGAACCAAACCATAGATTAGTAAGGCCACAATGTCTTCGAATGCTTGGAAACTCATAGCTTTGAGGAATTCTCGAGCTTTCTTCATTAGGAACTTGGCAAGTAAACCCTTAACTCTGCTTCTTGTTTCCCAATTGGCTTCAATGTCTGAGCGCTTTAGATGTAGCGCTGATGCAATGTCTTCGTACTTAGGAACCTTTTCTAAACCGGTGAATGGCATTTGGTCAAGAATAGGTATCCCAAGTAGCTTAGAGAACTCTTCCAAGGTAGGAACCAACTGATAATCTGGGAATGTAAAGCAATGGTGTTTCAGATCGAAGAACTGGAATAGGACATGCAGCATATCTTCTTCAAAACCGGAGATAACCAAGTCAAGCAAATAACCATGTCTTTTGATGAACTGAGCATGATCGGGAATTTCTAAAACCAATTCTTTGAGCTGAGAAGGTATACCCATGAAGTTGATTCGGATAGTCTTTCTAGAAGCCATAATCCCTACAAAACAAAGCAAAGATTACTCCCTAGGTCCTTGAAATAGTTAGAAATGATATGCAATGCGATGATGTCATGATGTCATGTTTAGCACACATAAACAATTCACACAATGAGCCTAGGTTTAAGGCTTGCATGAGGTATAGGTGATTACCCTACCAAAAGTTTGAGTTGGTTCATCCTGTCCTATAATAGTAACCAGGTTCTAGGAATCTCATATCATTGATCTTTCTCGTATGCGTTTATTTCAATACGACTACCAAGTGGTCGACCGAAAATATCCCAAAAGTCTGATCTTAATGAGTGTAGCATCGAGTATCAGCCAACCTTAGTCTGCACCAAAGCCGGCCATCTCACTACCTTCTAATGGCCAAGATGGGTCAATTAAGGTTCTAAAAGTTGAGTTAGTGCTGATGACACCACACAGAAGCCAAATACTATCCACAACTTGGAAATGAAGAGTATCAGGACATCCAAAGTGTCACACTAACGTAGCCATCATGTTGACCGTTTTGGTATACGCCTAACGGTCGCGACGATCTATTGCTACTTACCTAAGGAAACCTGGATCCGGGTGTAGGATCCCCCACAAATATAATACCCAAGCAACCCTTAAAGATAAAGCAAGCAAGTCAAACAGAAAATAGTAAAAATGATCTAAAAATCCCTAAGGCATTCTCTCTTTAGGGTGTCTCCCCGGCAGAGTCGCCAGTTCTGTAATACGGTGAACTGACTTTGAGATTTTTGTATCGCAAATGTGCGGATAGCAAGAGTCGCCACCGACTTTTCTTTTATCCAATTAAGGGAAGGTAAAAAGTATAGAAAAAGACCTTCGTTAGATTCTGAGTAAGGGAGAAGGTTATGAAAAGGGAAGGTATTAGCACCCCTTTCCATCCGTAGTTTTCTACGGGCTCTTAGTTGCTCTTAGATCATTTTTAAAATTGTGCTTTCTGTGTGTTTGACAAAAATGTTTTGAAAAGGCATTTCGCTTTGACTTTGTAATGATTCATGTAGGAATGTATACAAAGTGTTCGGAAATGTTTCGTTTTTTTTAAAAGAGTTTGAACTTTGATAAAAGTGTAAGGTGTGAAAAGTATTTTCATAGAGCAAGCAACTAAAAGTCTTATTACCTACTCAGAATTGGTCGTTTTCGTGTTATTTTACTTTCCTTTAGAATAGCGCTATCCATACCATTAGTTGGTAGGTAACCTTATTCGTTGGACGTAGAAGGGACATTCGAAGGGACATCGTATGGTAATAGAAGGCAACTTGTAGGAAGTATCCTAGCACATTCGAAGGGACTATCATCATTTTTCGTAGGCAACAATCGAGGGTCAAGATCATGTATTCGTAGGCGACATCGTGGGTCTATGATCTTTGTATCGAAGGGGCTATGATGATTTCTTTTGAAGGCAACGGTGCTAGAATACCTCTACGTTCGAGGGACTTGACCATTTGTATTCGTAAAGGCAACGAGAGAGAATTACCCTAAGGGGTGCATGTGTGAAAAGAGTGTGTCAATTCAGATATTTTTATCTTGGCATTATGAGTGATCTATGTCCAATTTTATCTTGCCATACACGCCTAATTACTAGCAGTTTATAGGGTTCAGAAAGTAAATTGCGGAAATGTAAGGTGCGGAAAGATAAAGTCCTACGCTATTACCTGGCTTTGGGGCAGTTACATAATAAGAGTGCAGAAAATAAAAGCCCTAATTAAATTATTACATCCCATAGGCAGTTACATAATTGGAAAAGAAAAGCAAGAAAAATCGTCTGAAACGTTACAACCTGTGAACAGATACATAATCGGAAATACGAGAAAATTGCATAAGAAGAAAAACGTTAGTAAAAATAAGAATTTTGAATGGGGAAAAACGTTTTGTGTTAGTAATGACAATAATATGATAAGATAACTTTTTGGTAATTTTCTGGATCGTTTTGATAATTTAAAAACAATTAAAAGTCAAATTAATGATTAATTAGTAATTAAATAAAATATGCATGCAAAAATATTAATTTTAATATTAAAAATTAAATAAGTATTTTTCTGATAATAATGCAAAAAAGAAATATTTTTGGTGATTTTTAGATGCATGGTAAAAAATATTGAAGATAAATTAAATTGTATGAAAAATATTAAAGAAAATAGAAAAATATGTTAGTTTTCAAAGAAGCAAAAAAAGGAATGGTCTTGCCAGGAATCGAACTGGTGACCTTTTGGTGAAAACTCACGCTCACTTGCCTTTACCACTGAGCCAAAGCGTGTTTGGTGTCATAATGTTGGAACACAACGCTATTGTACGAAAATGCTTCCTGGGCATTCAAATCACGCGCAAAGAACATCGTCTTCTTCATTTGAATTTTTGAAAACTTAGCGTCGGCTGAATTCGACGCTATAGCCCCTACAAATTTCAAAAACTTCATACAAGCAATATAAATTAGTCATGGCTACATGGATCAATTGGAAAACATCTCCTGAATGCACTGGTGGCATTGGTTTTGGCTAATTTAACGGATTTAGAGAAACCCTAAAACGCAACAGGAAACCCTAGCCATGGCATCTTGTGTTTTTGGTACCTAAAATGCAATTAAATTATCCAGAAAGCTTGCAAACTTCAATCTAAACACAAAACAAACGTCAAAACATGTTAAAGATGCATGATAAACAAAAATCGATTTTGGAAAAAAGATGAACAAACCAAACCTGGATTTCGTGATTCTTGATGGTTTTGCAACTTGTAAAGGTCTGGAATGATTCAGGAGACTTCAAGGAATGTGTTTGGATGCTTGGAATTGGCTGAATCCAAGCAAAACTATGGCTGCAAGTTACATCAAGAACACAGTTTTTTGGCTTTAGGTTAGGGTTCCTCCAAGCAATTTTTCTGTTCTTTCTCATGTTGTATGCGTTGTATATTTATAATTGATGGATTTTGGGCTGAATTCAAGAGCAAATATTGATCAATCAATGTAAAAAATATTTGATTTTGTATGAAATCAAATCTTCCTTTTTTGACCCAATTTTCATCAATTACTTGCCAAATCAATGTAAATTTTGAAATTTGCCAGCTTTGATGAGTTGCTTGGACCTCAAGAATGAGAGAAAAAATCACTTTGCATTTAATTTTGATTTTATACCTTATTTTTTAATTTAATTTGTTTTTAAATGAACAAAATCCAAATTAAATAGAAAAATAAAGACAAAATTTGTGGCATTGGGCTTGGAGGTTCCAAATAAGATAAGGAACAAGTTTAAACCAAGAAAAATTAGGCCCATTTGCAAAATTTTGGATTTTGACAAACATTTCTCTTTGTGCAATTGTCCAAAAATGCCCAACTTGTGCAAGGTGTATATTACTTAATTTTCCACATTTTTGAGTGTTCTTGGACTTTTTAGAAAGCTCTAGGTGTCCTCTAAACAACCTCTTTAGTTTCATCTCAATTTGAGTTTCCATGCTCAATAAAACTTCATTACAAAAAGTTGACTTTTTGTTGACTTTGAAAAGGACCTATAATATTTTGATCTATACCTTCCAAATGAAGCATTTTTGAACATTCTTGTGATACATGAAGTTGTAGAGAATTGAATTCCCTTCAAAATGACAGGTGGTGGAAAAAAATTTGAGAAAGTATGAAGAAGTTATGCTCAGTCAAAGTTCAGTTGACTTTTCATTATAAAACCCTAATTTAGAAAGTTTGACTTTTGAGCAAATCTTGAGTTTTCTTGATAAAGCATGATCAACCCTTGATCAAATGATGAATGTGACTTCAAAATGAGGATGTTGACCAAAAATCATGAAGTTTGACTGTATGTTGACCACAGTTGACTTTTTGTCCAATACAACTGATTTTCAACCATCTGAGCAATTGTCTGAGGAAACTTGACTTGTAAGGCTTGAAACTTGACATGGGGAATCTTTGAAGCATATGAGGAGGCATGATGACCATTGGAGATGTTAGAAGTCCGTCTTGATCTGAAAATTCCCAAACCCTAGTTTGGGTTGATTGTCTAAGAGAGGGTTTGTCTGATCAACCCTTGAGGAATCCTTGAGTATGGATGTATGAAATGTTTTGAGAAATAGGAGGGAAAATTTTGGGGTATGACAGACGTGTAGTTGGAGATGGTCTTAAAGATTCCATCTGGAGTGATGAGGACGTGTAGTCGGAGATGGGTTTGAAGATGCCACCTAGAGTGATGAGAGAGTCAAAATAAAACTTCGTCTTGGCTATATCTGAAATGAGTGTTCGGCAGGCTGTAGATAGCTTTCCTGTCTTATTTTGGGTGTTAATCTGTATCCTGCTATCTGTTGATAACTTTTCTGGTGTTCAGATAGTTTTCCCATCTTGTTTAGGGTATTAATCTTTGACCTTCTGTCTGGAAAGTAACTTTCACCTGCGGGGGAAATTTAACTTGAAAGGATATGATTAGTTCCATGCAGATTATGATGCATGCGAGTATATGATAATGCACATGTTACGAATTTTATGAATAATGTATGAATGTAGACGTTGTGGTATCTATCTTGAAGAAGATAGAAACGTTCTGCTAGGGATCTTTGATTTCTGCTTGGGGAGGTAGTGGTTGGTGACCCGGGTTGGGGAATAATGTGAATTTCTCCGATGCACTATCTGACAAAGTTTTAAGTCTGGATATTAACGCTGTTGGGGGATGATAATCTTGGAATGTACTCAGTTGGGGATGAATATCTTTTATATAAACCTTGTTGGGGAATGATGCGATATTGAATAACCTATTACTGCTTGGAAACTAACATAATAAGTTGATTGATGATTTGTTACTGGTCGGGGACCAATGTAACAAAGTTGACGTTCACTGTGCGGGGACTGGCGTGACAATATGGATGATCACTACTCGGGGACTAATGTGACAATGTAGATGATCACTGCTCGGGGACTAACGTGATGATAGGATCACTGCTCGGGGACTGACGTGATGATGTTGATAGGATCATTGCTCGGGGACTGGCGTGATGATGTTGATTGGATCACTACTCGAGGACTAGCGTGATGATGTTGTAGGATCACTACTCGGGGACTGACGTGATGATGTTGATTGGATCATTGCTTGAGGACTAACGTGATGATGTTGATAGGATAACTGCTCGAGGACTAACGTGATGATGTTGATTTGATCACTGCTCGGGGACTAACGTGATGATGTTGATAGGATCACTGCTCAAAGACTGACGTGATGATGTTGATTGGACCACTGTTTGGGGACTAACGTGATGATGTTAATAGGATCACTACTCGGGGACTGACATGATGATGTTGATTGGATCATTGCTCGGGCACTAACGTGATGATGTTGAGAGGATCATTTCTCGGGGACTAACGTGATGATGTTGATAGGATCACTGCTCGGGGGCTAACGTGATTATGTTGATAGGATCATTGCTCGGGGACTAACGTGATGAGTAGAAGCGTTGTATGTTGCTGAAATGAGAAGATGATGGTTTTGTGGGGATTATTTTGGCAAAAATGACTCTGTGGGGGTGTATTGGTGACCTTAGTTGTCATCTCAATTCCTATAGTCTGTAGTACTTACTATTTCTATTCGTTTTTCGTATGTTTGTGAACATATTTTTATTGTCAGATGCATATAATCATTCAAAGAAAACATTGGACTTTATGCAAACAAAATAGATAAAAGTAAAATTGGAACTGGAAAAGAGAAATTGTATTAATTTTGAAAAGTGGGCCTGTAGATAGGCAATTCATGTACAAAGATACAAATATCCTAGTAAGAGAAAATTTTCTGAAGCATTTTGGAAAATAGTAAAAGCTATGTGGAAACAATCTCGTCGATTTTCAACTATGATATTGCTCATATATTTTTTATTATCTCATCTCCTTGCTGATAGAAGAAGGTGATTGAACTGATCTGCGTCATTTGAACTTGATAGAAGTGTAGTTTGTAATTAGATGATCTTAATGAGACATAGTCGTATGCTTTAATCCCTAAATTTTGCCTAGACTGCCCTTTCGAGTTTTCAGTCTACCGGGATACCCTTTTTTGCCCAAGCCGCCTTTGCAGGTTTTCGACTTGTCGGGTGTACATATTTTGTATATATGTCCTTAATTTTTGCCCGAACCTTTTTTGTTCGCCAGGACGCCCTTATTTTTTCCTAGGCCAGTCGACCTAGCGGGCCTCGTTTATGCGTAGTATTTTTTGACTATGTCTGCGTTCACAGGGTGCGGGAAGTCTTATCCATCCATAGTGCTTAATATCATGGCTCCGCCAGAAAATAATGTATTGACTATAAATGGCCCTTCATAGGTGGGAGTCCATTTGCCCCTGGGATCACATTGTGGTAGGATGATGCGCTTGACTACTAGATTGCCAACTTGGTACGCTCGGTGCTTCACTTTCTTGTTGAAGGCTTTGATCATGCGTTTCTGATATATCTGTCTATGGAAGATGGTTGTGAGTCGTTTCTCGTTGATCAAGTTTATCTGGTCAAGTCGAGTTTGGACCCATTCGTCTTCGTCTAACTCTGCGTCCTTGATTACTCTGGGTGAGGGTATCTGAACCTCGATAGGTAGAACTGCTTCCATACCATATACAAGAGAGAAAGGGGTTGCCCCTATAGATGTTCGTACTGAAGTGTGATAACCGTGGAGAGAAAATTGCAACATCTCGTGCCAATCTTTATATGTCACTGTCATCTTTTGTATGATCTTCTTCATATTCTTGTTCGCGGTTTCCAATGCGCCATTCATCTTTGGCCGATATGGAGAAGAGTTGTGTTCTTAATCTTGAACTGGATGTAGAGTTCGGTGATCATCTTGTTATTGAGATTGATACCATTTTTGTGATAATCCTTTCGAGGACGTCGTACCTACATATGAGATTATATTTGATGAATTGAGCCACAACATTCTTGGTAACAAATGCGAACGAGGCTGCTTCTACCCATTTGGTAAAGTAATCGATAGCGGCAAGAAGAAATAGTGTCCATTAGAAGTGGTCGACTTGATCTCTCCAATCATGTCAATGCTCCACATCGTGAAAGGCCATGGAGCGATCAGAACATTCATTGGAACTGGAGGTACATGCACTTTGTCTGCGTATATCTGGCATTTGTGACAAGATCGAGCATAGCAATAACAATCAGCTTCCATAATGGACCAATAGTAACCTGCTCTCAGAATATTCTTAGCCATTGTGTGTCCATTGAAGTGGGTACCAAATGCGCCTTCATGTAACTCTTCCATGATTCGTTCAGCGGTTTTCTGATCTACACACTGGAGTAAACACAAGTCGTGATTGCGTTTGTATAAGATGTTGTTACTGAGAAAGAACTTGGCGAAGAATCTTCTTAGGAACTTCTTATCGTTGACAGATGCCTCTTCAGGGTATTCTTGAGCCTCGAGGTACCTCTTCACTTCGTAGAACCAAGGTTTCTCTTTTACTCCTTCGGTATCAAGTTCGCAACAGTACGTCGGTTCGTCTAGTCTTTCAATAGTGATTTGAGGAGCTTCATTGTCCCATCTGACTTTGAACATAAATGACATGGTAGCTAACGCATCTTCCAGTTGATTCTCTTCTCGTGTTCAACGCATGCTCTTGATACAGAATAAGATTTGGATGTTTTGTATCCCATTCTCCCTTGATCTGACTGATCACCAAAGCTGAGTCTCTATATACTTGCAATAATTTGATCCTCAAGTCAATATCAGCTTTGATACCCATAATCCACGCTTCATATTTAACCATATTATTGGTGCAGTCGAAACATAGTCTGGCGGTTAAAGGTGTATGACCTCCATTAGGAGATGTAATTATGGCGCCAATACCATTTCCAAATGCGTTAGAAGCTCCATCAAAGACCATAGTCCATTGGGATCCTTGCTCATATCCTTCGTATGGTACAGGCTCTTCGTAATCGGTGACTAACATAATATCCTCATTTGGGAATTCGAATTCCATAGACTGGTAGTCATCTATGGCTTGATGAGCCAAATGATCGGCTTCTACACTTCCTTTGATCGCTTTCTGAGTAGTATATTGGATGTCGTATTCAGTCAAGATCATTTGCCATCTTCCTATTCTTCCGGAGAGAGCAGGTTTCTCGAATATGTATTTTATAGGATCCATTTTAGAGATCAACAAGGTAGTGTGAGTCAACATAAACTGTCTTAGTAGGCGAGCAGCCCAAGCCAAAGCGCTGCAAGTTTTCTCGAGCTGTGAGTATCTTGTTTCACAGTCGGTAAACTTTTTGCTAAGGTAGTCTATTGCATACTCTTTTCAACCAGACTCGTCTTGTTTCCCCAACACATACCCCCATTAAATTCTCTAATACGGTTAAGTACATGACGAGAGGACTTCCTTTGATTGGTGGCATCAGGATAGGAGGTTTCGGTAAGTACTCCTTGATTTTGTCAAAAGCTGTCTGGCAATCGTCGTTCCATTTTACCACTAGATCTTTCTTCATTAACTTGAAGATTGGATCACAAGTAGTAGTTAGATGTGCAATAAATCTGGCGATGTAATTCAGTCGTCCCAAGAAACCATTAACTTCCTTCTCGGTGCGAGGAGCTGGCATTTCTTGAATAGCTTTGACCTTGGCATGGTCAACCTCGATACCTTTACCACTGACAACGAATCCCAAGAGGTTTCTGGATCTGACTCCAAAGGTGAATTTGCTCGGATTTAGTCTCAATTTGTATTTCTTTAGTGTATCAAATAGCTTTCGCAAATGATCAAGATGTTCTTCTTTGTTTTTTGATTGACCTATCATGTTGTTGACGTAGACCTCTATATCGTGATGGATCATGTCATGGAATAAAGCCCACATAGCACGCTGATATGTGGCGCCAACATTTTCCAACCCAAACGGCATGACCTTGTAAAGAAGGTACCCCACTGTGTAACGAAAGTGGTTTTTTCCATGTCTTCGGGAGCCATCTTGATATGATTCTAACCGGAGAAATAATCCATGAAAGAGAAAACTTTTTGCTGAGCGGTATTATCAACCAAGACATCAATATATGGGAGCGGAAAATCGTCTTTCGGCCTCGCTTTATTCAGGTCTCTATAATCTACACACATGCGCACTTTGCCATCCTTCTTAGGCACAGGCACCACATTCGCAACCCACTGTGGATAAGAAGTAACGGCTAAGAAACCAGCATTGAACTGCTTCATAACTTCGGCTTTAATTTTCTCAGACATCTCAGGACGCATACGACGAACCTTCTATTTCACAGGGAGAAAACCTTCTTTCGTTGGTAGACGGTGTACCACAATGTCGATATCCAGACCCAGAATGTCTTCGTAGGACCAAGAAAAAATCTTGATGTAATCTTGCAGCATCTGGATCAATCTCTTTAACACTATTCTCAAGACCCGCTCCTGTCTTGATTTCTTTTTTGTCTTCGTCGGTACCTAGATTCACAACTTCGACCGGCTCTTCGTGTGGCTGTATAGCCTTTTCCTCTTGTTGTAGTAGTCTAGTAAATTCTCCTGGAACTTCACAATCTTCCTCACCTTCGTCTACGGCTTGGTAGATCGGATTATTGAAGTCATATTTAGCAATAGCATAGTTGTTATCGAAGAGATTCGAAGTGAATGTGGATCTGCAGTGTATTATGTGGGTGTGTGTAAGAACACATAGCTTTTAAAAGGGTGATAAAGTAAAAGAAAGACAGAGAGCACAATATTTGAATGCAAAAGTCCAATGATTTATTGAATGAAAATATGCGAATGACAAATAACAACCCTCACAAACGAGTCGTGGTTCCCCGAGAAAGGCACTAGGCTTAGAGTTCATTGTTCAAATCATAAAAGCATAAAACAGAAAAAGCAATTACTCCTGTCTAAATGAGATTGGCATAACATCTTCAGTCTTCCAATTGTTGAGTCCATCACCAGGAGTCGGGAAGATCCAATTGTTGATGTCGAAGTCACCATCATCGTCTTCTTCTATAGCATGAACTTTGTCTTTGTTGACGCAGAATGGAGGTCTGCCGGCACGTTCGCAGCGTATCATCTTCTGACCTTTGGAGGTGAAGCCCAGACCAGTCTTGTCATATTTGAACGGAAAATCGGGTAGCTGACCCCAAATAGTGCAACCTCCTTCTTCAACTACAGCTCTGACATCTTTTAGCAAGGCCATCTTCGGCATAACTCTAGTAACTTTAGGAGTGATAGGAGAGTTGACAGGCATGACTCATGGATCTACTTCGAAAGCTTGACAGGGAGTTTCGATGAATTCACCTTCCATTTCGATGTATCGGAATGACTGTAGATGGCTTACCATGCATTCTTCTTCTCCGCGTACTGTAACAATCTTCCCCTTCACTAGGTACATCAACTTCTGATGCATAGTAGAGGTAACAGCGCTTGTGCCATGTATCCAAGGGCGTCCGAGTAGGCAAGAATAAGCTGGACGGATGTCCATCACAAAGAAAGTAGAATCAAAAGTCTGGTAACCTTCTTTGATCGGCAGGGTAGGCTTTCCAAGTATTGTTCTTTTTGAACCATCAAAAGCTCTTACGATTATATCACTGGGTTTCATGACCACTTCTTTAGCATTAATTTGGTCGAGAGCACTCTTCGGCAGGACATTCAAAGCAGAGCCATTATCCACCAATATGTGAGACAAAGTGATGCCCTTGCATTCAATAGAGATGTGCAAGGCTTTGCTGTGTTTTCTTTCGGCAGGAGTCAGATCAGCATCAAAAAAGCCTAAACCATTATCAGCAGTCAGGCTAGCAATACAACTTTCGAATTGGTCAGCAGTAGTATCTTACGGTATGTGAGCATTCTTCAGAAACTTCACCAAGGCTTTAGCATGAGCCTCAAAGCATAACAATAGAGCTAGCATGGAAATCTTGGACGGAGTCTGTCCTAACTGCTTCACAACATTGTAGTCAATCTTTTTAATGATCTTCAAAATTTCCTCCATTTCTTGCTTGGAGGTATCTTCAGCAACTTCCTTTGGTACTTTTGTCTGAGCCAGTTGAGTCACTTTCTCTTTCCCTCGAGCCTCAGGAGTTGGTTTAGCAGCAGGAATGCAAACTGGTGCATCAGTGTCTTTTGGAAGAGAGATATCTGGAGAAAGCACTATTCTGGTTCTGGTTACTTTGCTTGATCAAGTGATATTGTTAATGTCAGGATTTGTAGCTTCAACTATATTGTCTTCAATGGTTAATGGTTCTTTCTTGACGCTATGATAGTAGACTTTGGCTCCATAACTCCAAGGTATAGCTCTACCGGAGGAATATGGAATTTATCTATGCGAGGTAATAATGAGAGGTGCCACTTTGGGTGCAGGATCGTCAGAGGTGATCCTTATTGTGTTCACATCAGCATATTCTTCGTCATCTCCCCATCTAGTTGCCTTGATGTCTTCGATTGGAATCTTGTAGCTTTCAGGAGCGGTATATTTCACCATGAAATCAGACTTCCCACTTGGATGCCCCAAGGTATCCCAGACTTCTGGTACGGCTTCGCTTATGTCTTCGATCTTCAGACCTTTAGAAACATCTTCGCACAGGCTCTCTAAAGACGGAGGTTTTAGGAATAGCACTTCTCGGTTGTCCATCATGCATTGAACACGTCTCTTCGACCAAGCACATCCATCTGATTCAGATGCAAACCAATGGCAGTCGTCCGGACATCCTGGACAGAAACCAGCTTGTAACAAATCCTTCTTGACAGTCATCAGGGGAATGGTCAGCTCATTCACATCAAATACATATGAGTCATTGTCAATGGCGTTGGCACATTTACCATAGTCCAGCATTAGTGCGTTGATCACATCCAGAGTTTTGACAGGAGGGTCGAATTCAATTTCTCGAGCTTCAATCATGTCTTGAATCTTGTTCTTCAGGGCCCAACAGTTGTTGGTGTCGTGCCCCGGGCTGTTGGAGTGGTATGCACACCTTGCATTGGGATTGTATTTTGGAGATGAAATGTTGACATGTTGAGGAGGATCCCTCAAAGTAATCAGCTTTGCTTTCAGCATATGTTGTAGTGCTTGAGATAATGGCATGTTGATCTTCGTAAACTGTCTTCTTGGTGCTATCTGCCCATGCGCGTTGTCTTGTAGAGGTTTCACTAGTGTGGGATTGGAGATCAGGACTGCACCTATAGATTGGTTACGACCAGTCTTGTCATGGCTCTTCTGACCATACACAACATTGGCTTCTTTCTTTCCACCAAAAGATCTCTTCGCAGCATTTGATATTTCGACTTGAATTTTTCCGCTCTTGATTTCAGCTTTAATATCTTCGCCTGTCAATATCAGCTCGGTGAATCCGACTAAAGAGTTTCCAATCAGATGATTGAATAATGGGCATGTCAGTGTTCCCATGAACATATCAACCATTTCCCTATTAGACAAGGGTGGTTGAACTCTTCCTGCTAGGTCTCTCCATTTTTGGGCGTACTCTTTGAACTTCTCATCATGGCCCATAGACATACTCTGTAGTTGTATACGGGTTAGTGCCAATTCAGCATTGTACTGGTACTGTTTGTAGAAAGCATTTGCCAAATTATTCTAGGTATGAATGTGGGTATTCTCTAGCTGATAATACCACTCCAACTGTGTTCTAGACAAACTCTCTTGAAAGAAATGTATCCACAACTTCTTGTCTTTAGTATGAGGATGGATTTTCTAAACATAGGACTTCAGATGCAGCTTTGGGCAAGAAATGCCATCATACTTAGTAGAGGTATGGACCTTGAACTTATGGGGAATTACCACTTCAGGAACCAAACTCAGATCATCAAAGTTCAATCCTGACATTTTCAGATTCTCTATAGCATTCAGGCAATCTTCAAGTTGCTTGTATTTTTCGTCGTTAGGATATTGCTCGCTCATACAGTCTTCCTCTTTGTTTTCAGACTCATGATGGCTTCCTTCGTTGTTTTTAACGCTTCCTTCAGTTTCGCTGCTCTTGTCTAAGAACTCAAGTTGTCTGACTACCTTGTATGGTCCTCTATGCTTTCTTCCCAGGTTGATGAGGCCAACAGTCTTCTTCGTTCTGGTGATGAGATTCTTTAGATCTTTCTACCCTTGAGCTAAGCTGGTGAACATTTCCTGGAACTGAGCGTTCTGATCCTGGAGATCTTTGACAGTCTGTTCGAGAGTCATTTCATGGTGAAATAAACAGCGAGAGAATGAGAAAACCGGTCTTCAATGTACCTTTTATGAAATGTTATGCTATGAAATGCAATGTTATGCAATGCAATATTTTCAAGGACCTTAGGAATTTAAATTTGGTAAACAAGCAAGAACAAACTTTTTATTAGTTGACTTAGTAAGTACAAATAAAAGTTCAGACAGTAAAATGAAATTCCTAAAGCTTAGGCCTCCCATGGAAGCTTTCTCTTTGTGTTGAAATAGGTGTTGATACCTTTCTTCTTGTGAAGTAGCTTTGTCAACTCCAATACTCTTTTATCGCTTAGGTAGCACTGGGCTTCGAATGTATCCCAGTCTTCTTTGAGTTGAATCCAGGATCTCTTTAATTCATCAAAATCAGTAGGCATGTCTGGATGAAGAATGGTAAAGGGTTTGTCACCTACATCAACAGGTTCCATAATTACCGGCAGGATAGCAATATATGGCATCATGAGATTTTGAGCGCGAGCTCGCACCCATTTGAGGTAAGGTTCCCAAGGAATGGAATTTTTATGCCTTAAGGTTTTGGTATCAGTTTTCTTCACCATGCCTCAAGCGTGCACAAATCTTCGACAATAACTATGGAGGTCGTTCTCATAGTCAAACACAATGTCTTGGAGAAGCATATCATGAGAACCGTCTCTTTGAGAATAACCAAACTGTCGTAACGCCAAAGAAGGGTTGTAGGTGATACCTCCCATTATGCCAAGGAATGGTACATTAGGGAATTCTCTATAACGTTCAATGAAAGTGAAGTCCTTTTGAGAGTAAAGACACCAACGGATATCTGAGTGAGAGAGTGACATCAACCTTTGAGACCACTTCAACCTTTGTTCGTTCTTCATTACTGATTGAGAAAGGTGCGAAATAAACCACCTGGATAGTAACGATATGCAACACATGAGAGTTCCTTGTCTTTTCATAGTACGAGTGTGGAGATAATGTAGAATATCTCCAAGTAAGGTAGGCACAGGATTATGAGTGGGGGAAATCTTGATGGCGTTCACGTCTATGAATTAATCTGGATTAGGAAATAGCACCAAACCATAGATTAGCAAAGCCAAAACTTCTTCGAAAGCATGGAAACTCATAGCCTTTAGGAATTCTCGAGCTTTCTTTATCATGAACTTAGCAAGCAAACCCATAAATCCGCTTCTTGTTTCCCTATTGTCTTCAATGTCTGATCGCTTTAGATGTAACACCGATGCGGTGTCTTTGTACTTCGAAACCTTTTCTGAACCGGTGAATGATATTTGATCAAGAATGGGTATCCCAAGTAGCTTAGAGAACTCTTCCAATGCAGGTACCAACTGATAGTCTGGGAAAGTGAAGCAATGATGCTTCGGCTCAAAGAACTAGAATAGGATGCTCATCATATCTTCTTCAAAACCGGAGGTAACCAAGTCAAGTAGATAACCATGTATGTTGATGAACTGAGAGTGATTGGGAATTTCTGAGACGAACTCCTAGAGTTAAGAAGGTATACCCACAAAGTTGATTCAGATAGTCTTCTTGGAAGCCATAACCATACAACACCGAGCAAAGATAAATTCGTAGGTCCTTGAAATGGTTAGCAATAATATGATGTTATTATATTATGATGTCATGTTTAAATAACAAGCACAAGCAATTCACACAATAGCCCTAAGTTCAAGGCTTGCATGAGGTATATGCGTTTACCCTATCGGAGTTTGAGTGGGTTCAACCTGTTCTATAATAGTAACCGGGTTCTAGGAATCTCATATCATCGATCTTTCTCATAGGCTTTATTTTAATACGACTACCAAATGGTCGATCGAAACATCCCGAAAGTCGAATCTTAATGAGCGAAGCGTCGAGTATCAACCAACCTCAGTCTGCACCGAAGTCGGCTATCTCACTACCTTCTAAAGGCCAAGATAGGTCAATTAGAGTTCTAAAGTTAAGTTAATGCTTATGACACCATGCAGACGCCAAATACTTCCACAACTGAACATGGGGAGCATCAGGACATCCAAAGTGTCGCACTAACTGTAGCCATCATTTTGACTGTTTCGATTTACGCCTAACATTCGTGATGATTTATTTCTACTTACTTAAGGAAACCTAGATCCGGGTGTAGGATCCCCCGCAGATATAATACCCAAGCAACCCTTAAAAATAAAGCAAACAAAGCAAACAAAAAGCAATAAAGTGATCTAAAAACCCTAAGGTAGCCTCTCTTTAGGTAGTGTCCCCAGCAGAGTCGTCAGTTCTGTAACACGGTGGGAGAACTGACTTGTTTGTTTTGCGTTTTATCGCAAATGTTGCAGATAGAAAGAGTCACCACCGACTTTTCTTTTATCCAATAAAGGGAAGGTGAAAAGAACAGGAAAGACCTTTGTTAGATTCTGAGTACGGGAGTCAGTTATGAAAAGGGAAGGTATTAGCACCCTTTCCATCCGTAGTTATCTACGGGATCTTAGTTGCTTAGCTCACTTTTGAAAAATTACTTTTTGTGTTTGTGTATTTTGAAAAGTATTTTTTAAAATACATTTCGCTTTGACTTCGTAATGATTCTCGTTGGAATGTATACGAAGTGTTCGGAAATGTTTGTTTGGAAAGTGTTTGACTTTGTAATGATTCTCGCTGGAATGTATACAAAGTGTTTTTGAAAAGATTTTGTAAAGTGTGAGGTATGAAAAGTATTTTGATTGAGCAAGCAACTAGGAGTCTATTATCTACTCATAATGGTCATTTCTTTTTATTTTTATTCTCCTTTAGGATAGCGTTATCCATACCATTAGTTGGTAGGTAACTCTATCTGTTGGATGTGAAGGGACAATCGAAGGGTCATCATATGGTCATAGAAAGCAACATGTAAGGATACCTTTAGCAATTCGTAGGGACGATCATCACTTTTCGTAGGCAACAGTCGAGGGTCATCGAGGGACTATGATCTTTGTATCGAAGGGACTAAGGTGATGTTAATCGTAAAGGTCTTTGCTAAAGCTATCCCTACGTTCGAGGGACATGACCACAATATTCTGAAAGGCAACAAGAGAGGATACCTTAAGTGGGTTCAAGTGTGATGAGTGTGTTTGATTCAGATATTTATCTTGAGATTAGAAGTGATCTAGGGTTGATTTTAGTCTTAGCCATTCAATCCTATTAGCTAGCAGTTAAATATGTACAGTAAAGTAAAGGTGCGGAAAGTAAAAGTGTGGAAATGTAAATCATACGCTATTACATGGCTTTGGGGCAGATACATAATAGGAGGTTCGGAAAGTAAAACCCTAATTAAGCTATTACATCATAGAGCAGTTACATAATAGTAAAAAAAATGCGAGGAATTTAAACCCTAACTATTACAACTTGTGAGCAATTACAACAATCGAAAAAAGTAGCACGAGAAGGATTGAATTGTAAAAAAGAGAAAATATTGTTAGTAGAAAATAGATTTTCATGTTAGAAAAATGTTTTTAGGGTTAGTATACCTAATTAAATGAAGAAAATATTTTTTGGGATTTTTGCGAATTGATTTTAATGTAGAAAGCTAACTAAAAGCTAATTTAATGGTTAATTAACAATTAATTAAAATAAAAGCAAAAAAAATGATTTTTAAATGTCAAAAATTAAATAAGTATTTTTCTGACCTAAATGTAAAAAGAAAATATTTTTTTGTGATTTTTGTAGTATTTTTCTAAAAAATATTTGTATAAAATAAAATAGAAAAAAATAATTAAAAAATATGAAAATAAGAAGAAAATGGTTAGTTGGAAAAAATTGTAAAAAGTATGTAACATAGCCAAGGATCGAACCCAGGTTCCATAGGTCACACGCGTGCGCCTCGCATCATCTGAGTTGTGATGCTTTTGTGTTAGGATAATGAAACAAATTGAATATAAGGCAAAATGTTTTTCTGAAAATATTTCAAACCATAAAACGCGCGTTGGCTTCTTCTTCTCCATTTTTGAATTTCCCACAGACTTACCCACGGCTTTTTCGTGGGTAAACCTATACCAACAGACAGAAACCTGTAGCTATATCCCTACCATTTTCAAAAATCATAATTACGCAATATAAATTTTAGAGGAGGGTATCAATAGATTGGAAATTGTCTTCTGAGCATGATGATGGCCATCTCTTTGCCTAATTTTGCCTGAAACATAAAGCCCTAATTCGGAGCTTTAAACCCTAGCCATGGCAAGTTCTTGTACCTGTACTGAAACGTAAATCAATCTATACATAAAGCATCGAAACTTCATTAGGGACACAAATATGCAATCAAAACATGTTAAATATGAGTGTATGCACGAAACCGATTTCAAGTTTCTTGAAGCAAACTGTGACTTGGATAGCTTGATTCTAGAGCTTTTGCTTGCTTGCAGGGGTCTTGAACGACTCAGAGGATCCCCAGGAAGCGATTGGAATGCTTTGTTTAGCCTGGATCAATGAAAAAATAGGTTTGTCGATTGCTTGAATGTCACGGATTTTTTAGTTTAATTAGGGTTCTTGTGGCCAGAATTCGTGTGCATGAGAGGCTGGAATCATTGTATATATATATATAGTGTGAATTAGATCAAGAATCATGAAGAAAATGATGTGCGATAAACCTAATGTGTCTAACGGTATCTTAACTGCAAGCGCACAGCCTATCGCGGTAGTAATAAAAGATTGTCGAATCCACAGGGACTTTGTAATCACTCTAGTGCGGGAAAGTAATGCTAGTTTAGCTAAGGCGGAAATTGTCACGTTTGGTTTTGGGAAGGTTAAGGAAGGTAAACTAATTGATTTTAAATTAATTATGAAATGAAATGGTCGGTATGCAATAGAGTCGACCTAAAGGATCTAATCGGACTTAAGCATATAAGGATGGTCAACTTAGTTTATCTGTAGAATTCATCAGTTTAAAAACCCTCAATTCACACTTTCATGGTCTTATCTCGGATTATACGTCTAAAGCCCTATACACTTTCGCTAGCCTATAAGTGTTTAGAAATACTTTTGGAAACTTAATTAATTCTAATCTGTTTAAAGCGCTTTCACTGTATTTAAATCAAATGCCTAACTTTAGCTATCCGGTTAAAACCTCACACTTTCGTGGTTTCGATCTAACCTGTTTACTCTTCTTACTTTCGTAACAAAGGTTTTATTTTTAAGCATAAAAAGTTATAACCAGAGTTAAGTTGATTAAGGTTTTAGCCTAAGTTTGATCAGATGCCTATTGTCTCTAACTATTCCATACCGACACTAAAGGTTTAGCTAGCCATAGAAATCAAAATAAATGAACAGGAAATGAAAACAAATAAATATAAAGCAGACATTATAAATAGTAAATGAAACTTGAATCAATTAATTAAAAGGTACTGTAAAATAAAAACCTGGAAATAAAGCCAATACTTCAATCCTTCTTCCACAGATCGGAAACTTGGACTTGGTATCGGTAATACGAATTCTGAAGTTTGAATAAAATTCCTAAACTAGAATAATAATTTCCTAATGTTGGAAATTATTATTTGGGCAGTGAAATTAAAACAATTGGAATAAACGAATGCAAAGAAATTATAAACTGAAATAAACTGGGTTCGATTTCGGCAAAGCTTCCGCGCACAAGTAAACTGAAAATTGCTCTGTGTCTCTAAAAGTTGAAAGCTGAGGTATTTATAGGAGAATGGAAACTGGCAGTTGGAGAAGATTTTCACACGTAGCTTCCCTTGAACCTCTCCAAGAATATAGGAACATGGTTGATCATGGTTGAACGTGGCTGTGAGGTTGAGAGAATTTAGGAGTTTTAAAAACTCCTTCTATTTGACTTCACCACGTTCTGCACATTTAATTAATTGATACGCGCGTTACATTCGTTACTGATGCGTTACGAGCAGCTTTGGTGTTTCTCCGTGTTACGGTCGTGGCAGATGTGTTACGGTCGTAACACGCTTCATGATGTCTTACGGTCGTGGCAGATGGGTTACGACCGTCACAGCTACAAAATCTGCATTTCTTTGACAGATTCATCTTTTTCTTCTGTTCTTTGATGCTTTCTTGCATTGTTTCATGTTTCCTTCTGTTTTGAGCTAAGTTATGTAATACCTGCAAAAAGTAATGACAAACTCGAAATATTCGGGAGTTAATCGGGTCAAAATAATACAAAACGGGTTAATTTCATGGAAAATAAACGATACGATTTCGTGTTATCAGAAAATATATGCCAATAATTGAGAAAAGATTTGATTTTGAATGAAACCACATATTTCCTTTTTTGATCAAATCTCATTCAATCTCTTGCCAATCTCAATGATTTTCGAAATTATCAGCTTATATGGCTTGCTTGGACTTCAAAATTGATTTAAAAAAATCAATCTTACACTTAATGATTTGATCCTTTGCATTTTATTTTAATTAAATTGGATAAATTCAAAAATAAATAAAATAAAAGAGAACATGGCGTACTATTGGGCTTGAGAGGTCCTTGTCTATGTTATAAGCAAGTGTGAATCAAAGAAATTTGGACCCATTTAGAAAAAAATTGAATTTTCTAAGTATTTCTCTTCATGCACTTCTTCAAAAATGGCAAACTTGCACAACTTGTATCTTGTTCAATTTTCAACATTTTTAAGTAATCTTGGACTTTTTAGAAATTTCAAGATGTCCTCTAATCACTCCTTTTGGTTTCATCTTCATTGAAGTTTCCATGTTCATGTACACTTCTTTGCAAAAAGATGACTTTTTGTTGATTTTGGGAATGACCTATAATGTCTTGATCCATAACTCTCAAATGAAGCATTTTTGGCCAAAGATTGGGAGTCATGAAGTTGTAGAGAATTGAATTCCCTTCAATATGAGCTTTGGTGGAAAACATTTTGATAAAGTATGTGAAAGTTATGCTTGGTCAAAGTTTTGTTGACTTTTTTTTTCAAAAACCCTAATTTGGAAACTTTGACTTTTGATCAAATCTTGAGTTTTCTTGATGAATCATGATCAACCCTTGATCATATGATGAATGTGACTTTAAAATATTGATGTTGACCAAACATGATGAAGTTTGATTGTATGTTGACCACAGTTGACTTTTATCCAATACAACTGATTTTCAACCATTTGAGCAATTGACTAAGCAAACTTAAGTTGTGAGGCTTGAAACTTGACATGGTGATCCCTTGATACATAGGAGGAGGTATGATGACCACTTGAGGTATTATAACTCTTCTTTGACTTGAGAGAATCAAAACCCTAGTTTGGGTTGATTGTTTAGGAGAGGGTTCATTTGGCCAACCCTTGAGAAATTCTTGAGTATGAAGATGTGTATTGTCTTGAAAAATAGGAGGGCAAATTTTAGGGTATAACAGCAGGTTCGACACAGTATTTTTCATATGTTGACGAGATTATTCCTGTTTTAGTCACTTCTTCCATGAACAACATTCTAACTATTCTTCCTTCCTACGAAGAGATCCAAAACACGGTTTTTAATGTTAACAAAAATAGCGCCCCAGGGCCAGACGAATTTGGCGGTATTTTTTATCACACTTACGGGAGTATAATAAAAAATGATGTTAGTGCGGCCGTGAATCAATTTTTTCAAACTGATTGGATTCTTCCCAATTTCAATGTCATCAAAATCATCTTTATCCCCAAGACTCTCGAGGCTCAAACCCTGGATATGTTCAGACCAATAGCGCTTTATAATTTCAAATTCAAAATCATCACCAAGATCATCATGTCTAGGCTTTCTTCCATAATGCCTTCCCTCATTTCGAAGGAGCGATGAGGCTTCATTCAAGGTAAAAACATTAGAGACTGCATTTGTCTCACTTCGGAAAGCCATAAATGTTTTGGATAACAATAGAAAAGATAGAAATATTACCGTGAAAGTTGATATCTCGAAAGCGTTTGACACCATCAGTTGGGATTTCATAATTAAGTTCCTTGGTAGTTTTGGTTTCTGCAGCACCTTCTGTAATTGGATTAGATTCATCCTTTCTTCGACTTTTATCTCGATCAATTTCAATGTTGAGCTTCATGGTTATTTCAATTGTAATCGAGGCGTCCTTCAGTTGGGATCATGTTATTCTGCGCATGGAAGCTCTCAAATATCAAGGTTCTTAAAGATATCTTCCTTCATTATGCGAATGCCTCTGGTCATCATATAAATTTGGATAAGTGCTTTATTTACATGGTGGTTTATCTAATAGGAAGCAGAACAAATTTCTCTCTGCTACTGGTTTTCAAAGAGGTTCTTTCCCGTTTAATTATCTTGGAATTCCACTTTTCAAAGGTCGGGTTAAAAACTGCCACACTGCTCTTATTGCTGACCGCATTATTGCAAAGATGTAGTCATGGAAGGGATCATATCTCTCTAAAGTCGTTCGTCCCACCTTGGTGAAATCTATCATTCGTAGCATGCTCATATATTCTATCAATGTTTACAATTGGCCTACTGCTTCTCTTAGAAATCAGGAAAAAGCTTGTAGAAATTTCATTTGGTCTGGTAGTACGGTTAATAGAAATTTATGTGTAGTTTCTGTGGAAAAAATTGTATGCATGTCCCCCATGGGGAACTTGGGTTGCGATCTTTAATTTACTTAAACGAAGTGGCCAATTTGAAGCTTCTTTGGGATTTAATCAATAGTAAAGAGGATTGGGCAATTCTGCTTAAAAACAAAATTTCTAAATCTTACGGGTTTATTCGGCATCATATCTACTATACGATCTGGACAAGCATAAAGGTCGAGTTTTCCACTCTTGTTAACAACTCCAGTTGGTGTGTTGGATCTGGAACTGACATTTAATTTTGGATTGATAAGTGGAGTGGTGACCCGCTTATTAATAGCACTGACATTGGTCAGCTGACTATCAAAGGTATAAATCCCCAAATTAGAATTACTGAGATATCGGCTAATTGTTGTTGGAATATCCCGACAGATTGCTATTCTTGGTTCCCATTATGCTTCCGCGAATTGCCCATGTTCTGCCTCCGGATAATACTGCCACGGATTTTCTTTGTTGGAACCGTAACATTTCTGGTCTCTTAGTTACAAAAGATGCTTATCAATTCAAGGTAAAATCTGGACCGGACTGTCCTTGGAGCAAAGCTATTTGGCATGCTAATATCCCCCCAGTAGATCCATTCTAGTTTGGAAAATGATTCACCAGTTGATTCCTACAGATGATTTTCTCATGGATAAAGGTTTCCAGATAGCTTCCCGTTATTCTCTTTGTGGCGAGGAGACCGAAACTTTTCGACATCTCATCTTCAGCTGCAAGTTCTCGAGTCGGCTTTGGAAGTGGCTAATGATTAAATTTCAAATCAACAACAATCCTAATACTATTATTGGTTGGCTTGATCTTAGTTGTCGTAAAAAATCCCTGCAGACTGCTTTGGTTCATTGTGTTGCGATTATCAATACTCTTTTCAAGATGTGGCAAGCCAGGAATTCTGCAAAATATCACCTAAAGTACTATTCTACTACTGCGGTGTTGGATTGGATTATCTTACAGGTTTAAATTAGTGGAAATTCTACTATAAAATCCGCTCAGATTAATATGATGAATTTTCTCTTCATTAAATCTTTTAAGGTTAATATTCATCCTCCCAATGCTTGTGTGATCAAAGAAGTGATTTGGTCTCCTCCTACGTTGAGATGGATCAGATGTAATAGTGACGACGCTTTTATTCCCGGTAGTTCTCAATCCGTTGGTGGTGGTATTTTCCGTAACCACTTTGAAGATTTTTTTCTGAATTTTGCTGACAATTTTTAGGGTATTTCCTCCTTACATGCGGAATTCGGGGCGTTAATCAAAGCCATGGAGATTTGTATGGAAGAGGTTGGTCTAAGGTTTGGTTTATAATTTATTCTAGTTCGGTTGTCAAAACTTTTACCAACCATAATTTAGTTCCTCTCACTTTTAGAAATAGATGGCGTTTTTTCCTCTTTCATCATATGTTTTCTCACATTATTATCACTCACATCTATAGAAAAAGTAATATTTGTGCCGATTTTTTAGCGAATTTTACACTCAACATTAGTTCTACCACTTTTTTTATTCTATACCTCCCGGTATTCATAATGATTTTATGAAGAATACATTAGATACTTCAAATTTTTGTTATCTTCATAATTAACTTGTTCCCTTTTATTCAAAATTTAAAAAAAAAAATGTACATTTTGTGTAATTATTTTTTGTTTAAAGGTGAAAATGGTTATGGATTAAATAATTCTTATTTTGTTGCAAAAATAACAAATTTGTAGTAGAGAATGGGAACATTGGCTCATAGCAGAGACATTGATGTCCGTATAAAAGTTGCATTAAATTTACGACACAAGGTGGTCTTGATTTTATCAATTGCATTGTATGTTCCTATATGTACTCTGCTCATACCTAGGTAAGAGATAGTGATCAATGACTATAAAAGATCATATTCTAGGCTTATAGCCTGACGAAGTTTGCTCCACGTATCATCATCAACTCTGTACTTTTTTATTTGTATCTAGCTATATATTTTAATAAGTAGAATAAGGTGAGTACATCCAATAATTTGTGAACACTATTATATGATTGCACTTTTTATGAGAACATCAATGTTTTAGCATCGGTTCTCAATCTTGGTCTTTGCTCTCGCGCAAGTAATATTTCCCGGGGTCCATCGGACATGTCAGTGCTAAGTAATATGTCTCACAGTTGTTGTAATAAAATGTGAGTCCATCACATTTAATTTATATTCTTCATTTTAATTTATGCAGTGAAGTCAGATTCGTCGGAATTATCTATTCCATCAGAGTTCACAAATTTATTTTTATTAGTTTGTTCGATTGATTCAAAAGAAACAATAAGAATGTCATTAGTCATAATATTGGCAACTATGGTTAAAAAAACTATCATTATTTTTTTTTTGTTAAAATTTAAAATGCATTCTCTCAAATTTGAAACGTTAGTCATGATAATTTGAAACGTTTTAAAATTTTTGTTTTGTGCTTTTAAAAAAAAATTAAAATCTAATATATAAGGAATTTATTAAAAATTATTTATGAACATCCTGATTTATCAACAACTACATGAGCATTCAAACGAACAATATAAGTTGTTCAAAGAATGGGTTGACAACATTCAGATACATTATATTTGCAGAGTTACATGAATTAGAAACAACATTGCACATAAATTTTAACACTACTAGAGAGCCTAAGTGATTTGCAGAGTTCTAGAATTTCTTTTAGAAATTTTTCGCGCAGCTATTAAAGAAAGAATGAGAGGAGATATATAGTTATGTTATCTATGATTTGGGACCGTGTTGAATTTGATGGTGCTAAAAACAGATTAATGGCATGCTTAAATACGGTTTTTAAAAAAATTATATGGTTTTTGAGAGAGTTTGATTACGAGTATTAGATTAAGTTTGAAAATCTTTTGAAAACAAAACGACTTGCTAAAATGATTGTTTCGAAATCAACATTTAGTATTTTGATTTATGAGGTCGTAGAGAATGTGGGATTTGAAGGGAGAATTTTACTTGCAATTACTAATGTTAAATAGGAGAAATAAGATTAATTTGTGGATTTAGTAAAACAGTGATAAAGGTAGAGGTGTTTGCGGTGCAGTTTGAACGATTTTAATGTAAAAAGTTATCTAAACTGCAAACAAAATGTGTGATTCGGTTTAGTTTGATTGGCTTTTTAAAATAAAATCAAACCAAACTAAAATAAGCTAATGCGATTTAGATTAGTTCGGTTGGATCTATTTTTTAAAATTAAAAAAACTATTGAACCATATTTACATGCAACATAACTTTATATTTAGTAATGTATGTTATTAAATAACAACAAAATTCACCGTATTGGAACAACAATTTTCCATTTAATATATAAAAATAATATTAGAGAAAAGTGGAATAAAAAACATAATATAGTGGCGTAAAATAATATCAAAAATACTATAATGAAATCAAAAAGTAAAGGAGATAAAAGATTAGCAAAGATGAAAAAGAAAGAGTAGAAAAGACGAGAGATCAGAGAAGAAGAAATGCATTAAAAACGTTATTGGAAACGTTATTGGAAGAGAACAATAAAATAAAAATAAAAAGATAAAAAAGAAAGAACATAAGATATGAGAGACTAGAGAAGAATATGTGAGATGTACATGGAAAAGATGAGTAGACAGCGCAATAGCGCTAGAAGAAATTTGAGAAGACTTAAATTGAAACATTAACTATGAAGATGAGAAAATCATTTGTAATCCTAAGGCATAATAGAGTTGAGTTTGAGATGGGTGTGAGTTAAGTGTAATTTGAATTGTAACATAATGCAGTTTAATTCGATTTTATTCTATTTTATTCTATTTATAGAATATAAACCATAAACCAAATCAAGCCTCTGCAATTTTTTGAAAAATAGCCCAAACAAATCTAAACGAAATACGATTTTTACAATTTCAATTTGGTTTGATTTGGATAATATTTTGTTGGAAATACTAGGATAATTGAGAATTTTATAAAAGGAGATAAAAGCTTTAAATTAAATCTATACTATTATAACACAATAAAATTATAAAAAAATACTATTAATAGTGTATCCGTGTCGAATGGATTGGTTTTGCTACTTACATGGCATAGCCATTTATTTAACTGTTGTCTCATCATCAAAATAGTGTTATAGGCTTACTTCAATAATCTCATACACTAGCTGCTCCCAATATTGGTATATAATTAACCATTGATAAAAGACACTCTAAAATGAAAACGAAAAAACAAACCCATGGCTGATTGTATGGTTCAGTCTAGTCCAAGATTTAACCTTTATTTAAGTTTATGTGATTGGACTTCTTGATCTGGTAGAACTTAGAAATGTGCTCAAAGATTTGATACAAATGCAAAATGATTCCATTCCTTAAAGATTCATCAACTACGTTTTATAGATGTTTTAGTAAGTGAAATTTCATTCACTGTTGAGCTTTGTATATTATTTGGAGAAAAAAACAATTTTGAGTTAAAGGTTTACAGCCTCAATGTACTTCTCTTCTTTCACATTTTTCCTATGATAATCCCTTTCTACTCAGATTCATCCCCTCTTGCAAACCTTAATAAATCAAAGGATACATCTGGAAAAAGAGAGGGTGTGTATGATGATCGAATATCACGATCCTCATCAGAAAACTTGCATATTCATTTAGAACATGCTGAAGAAATGTTTCTCAAATGGAGATGCCATAGTTGCTAATTTTAGAGACCTCCTTGGCCAAGGAATTCTTTTCTCGCTTTGCCTCAGAAGCAAGTTGGGAAACCTGTAAACCAGAGAATGTAAGATCAGCAATATTGCATTAACTGAACAGCTTTTAAATCAGCAAAATGCCATGTTCGAATAACTAGTTTTATCAAGTGTTTATAGTCTCATATAAGTACTTATGGAAAAGTTATTTCTATAATAAATAAAAGATAAAATAAAGTTAACTTTTTTCATATAAATTTTAAGCTTCTCAATTTATATTAAAAAGCTGATGGAAATAAACACAATAACTTATAGCTATGTCATAAGTTGTTTCCATAATTCTCTTCTTTTGAGCCTTGATTCTGGTAAAAACTATGAAGGGTTATAGAAAAAGAGATTGTATGTCTGTGTGACCAAGACTTAACCACTAGAATCGTGATTTCCTAAAACCCAACAATTCTCAGCAAATACATTCTATTATTATATATGAAGCACAGACAAAGTCAGACCAAATAATTTTCATAAATTTTTCTGATTCAAAACTATGCATTTCATCATTATATCATACACTCCAAGAGAGTACTTCATTTATCGGATGAGGTATCCACCATTATTGGCAACCTAGATATAAAGACAATGCAGTTATCACTTATCAGCTGCACTTTCATATATAAGTTAATTCTAATAGTGATAGGAATGGGAATGATAGTGTGCAAGTGGGCCTTGAGTATGGTACTAGGCCCAAAATATGGAATGTGTATGAGAGGAAACGTTGGAAAGGAGGGTGTGGAAAGAATATGTCAAGGCTGCATGAGTTGCATGGGTGGGGGAGAGATTAATATATATATATATAGGTGGTTAGAGGAGAGAGAGGGTAGCTAAGTTTTCTGCTAGTGGAAACAATTCATTTAAGCGTGAATTGTGGAGAGCATTGGCTCTAGGGATTGCAAATCCTTGCAATCATTATCTTTGTAACTGTTTCATTGTGGTGAAAGGAATACACAGTTACATTTAATCCATATTTTCTTTATTATTATACCTGACTTCCATCAATTGGTCCGATCTACTGGATCCTTACCCCACCATCATCGTGAGTTGTAGATACCAAGGAAACCAAAGATGGGTGATCGACTTGACGCTTGGGAAATGCAGATGGGAAATGTCACGACCACGCTGCAGGAGCTTGCTCAGCAGATGAAACAACGGAGCAACGTTCTATCGGAGCTAAGCAAAAGGATGGGAAAGAGAGTTGTGAACCAAGAGGAGGATTCTGTGGGAGATTCAAATTCCAGTGAATCTCGTCTTGCTGGGAAGAAGGTGAAGCTACCGGTGTTCGAAGGCGACGATCCCGTTGCGTGGATCACTTGAGCTGAGATTTACTTCGACGTCCAAAACACTACGGATGAGATGCGTGTGAAGTTGTCACGTTTGAGCATGGAGGGTGCGACTATTCACTGGTTCAACTTGTTAATGGAGACAAAGGATCATCTGACGTGGGAGAAGCTGAAGCAGTCGTTGATTGCACATTACGGTGGTCGGAGATTGGAGAATCCTTTTAAGGAGTTATCTACGTTGAAGCAAATCGGAAGTGTGGAAGAGTTTAAGGAAGCATTTGAGCTTCTCTCGTCGCAAGTTGAGCGACTACCTGAGGAGCAGTACTTGGGTTACTTTATGAGTGGGTTGAAGCATCCTATTCGACGAAGGGTGAGAACCCTAAATCCTCAAAATCGGATGCAGATGATGAGAATGGCGAAACACGTAGAGGAGGAGTTGAAGGAGGAAGATGATGACAGTGAGAGAAGCTACGGGAAGAAGGTAATGGGCTGAAATCACACAAATAGGCCTGGATCTAATTTTAAAACCGGGTTTAACCCAATCTCTAAAGATTTCAATAGACCCACTTCTTACGGGTCGGGTTGGTGCAATCCAACAAAGAAAAAGGGTTCGATGAATGCGAATGCGAGTTTGGCATCATCTGTGAATTCAACCGGTAGGAAAAACGACGGCGAACGCCGTAGTGGTGTTTCGGAGTGGTGGAGGGGAGTACGAAATGAAGAGATGGAGGAAAGGAGAGCGAAGGGGTTATGTTTCAAATGTGGTGGGAAATACCACCCAACATTACACAAATGGGAGAGTATAATACAATGAAACTCGAAGGTAAATTGTCTATGGAAGCGGAAGAATCAGAGGAGGAGGAAGAGGTGGATGCTGAGTGCAATTGGCTAATGTCATTGTGGAAGTCTTGATCGATAGTGGAGCTAGTCATAGCTTCATCTCCCGAGTTAACTACTGCCTTAGGTTTAACTGTTACTCCCACAACTATCAGAAAGATCAAGTTAGGAGATGGTCACAGGGTGTCATCTGCAGGCATTTGCAGAGGCATCAAACTCTATTTTGAAAATAAATGCTTTGAGGTGAATGCTTTGGTCTTGGAGTTGGGTGGACTGGACATTGTCCTAGGAATTTCTTGGATGAGTACTCTAGGAAAAGTGGTAATGGATTGGAAAAACTTAGCTATGCAATTCTGGCATGAAGGTGAGCTGGTGACCTTGCAAGGTCAGGGAGGAAGGCAGCTACCGGTGGGGTGTCTGAATTCTTTCTTGAAGGGTAGAGAAGGAGATGTGGGGAGTGAAGGGTGGTTGGTGGCCAAAGAAGGAAAAAAATGATGGTACAGAGATGACCCAAGAAAATATTGAAGAGGTGTTGGGAGAGTTTCCAGCAGTTTTTAAAGAATAAAAGCTCTACCTCCAGCAAGGGAACAAGTGCATAGAATTAATCTGGTGCCTTCTCATGGTGCAGTAAGTGTCAGGCCTTATAAGTATCCACATCACCAGAAAGAAGAAATTGAAAAACAGGTCACAGAGCTGTTGCAAGCGGGGGTGATTAGACCTAGCATGAGTGCGTTTTCAAGTCCAGTCATTTTGGTCAAGAAGAAAGATCACACGTGGAGGATGTGTGCGGATTACAGAGCATTGAACAAAGCCACAATCCCTGACAAATACCCTATCCCTATTGTTGATGAGCTGCTAGATGAATTGCATGGCTCAACCATTTTTTCTAAACTTGACCTCAAATCAGGGTACCACCAAATTTTGGTGCATGAAGATGTTCACAAGATAGCATTTAGAACTCATAATGGGCACTATGAGTACCTTGTGATGCCCTTCGGACTCATGAACGCATCAGCCACCTTCCAATCCACCATGAATGACATATTCAGGCCTTTCCTAAGAAAGTTTGTTCTGGTATTTTTCGATGACATCCTAGTGTATAGTAGGGATGAACATGAACACACTATTCATTTAAAACAGGTGCTTAATGTGTTGGAGAAGCACAGTTTTGTGGCTAACAGAGCTAAATGTAAGTTTGGTTGCCTCCAAGTGGAGTACTTGGGTCATATCATTTATGGTCAGGGAGTAGCTGTAGACCCCGAGAAGATCAGGTGCATTTTGGAATGGCCTGCTCCTAAGAATGTTAAAGGAGTGAGGGGATTCTTAGGGTTGACCGGTTACTATTGAAAATTTGTCGAGGATTATAGGAAGATAGCTAGGCCATTGACTGAATTGACTAAGAAGGATAATTTTGGGTGGAGTGAGGCTGCCAAAGAAGCTTTTGAGAAGTTAAAGATAATGACCACGCCCCCCCTGTGTTGGTACTGCCTGATTTTTCCATACCTTTTGAAGTAGAATGTGATGCTGCAGGAAGAGGAGTGGGAGCTGTGTTAATGCAAAACAAACAACCTATTGCTTACTTTAGCAAAGCCCTGTCTAATAACAATCTGAGCAAATCAGTTTATGAGAAGGAACTAACGGCTTTGGTGCTTCCTATTCAGCAGTGGAGGCATTACTTAATTGGGAAGGAGTTTGTGGTGTACACTGACCATAAGAGCCTCAAGCATTTTTTGCAACAGAAAATATCTTCACCTGACCAACAATGCTGGCTTGCTAAGCTTTTAGGCTATCAATTTGAAGTTAAATATAAACCTGGTCCGGAAAACAAAGCTGCTGATGCCCTATCTCGTTGCTATGATGAGGGTGAACTTACCACTATGATACGTAGTCCCATATGGTTGGAGAGCAATAAGCTGCTGCAGGAGGTGACACGTGATGAATCTGTAAAAAAATTAAGGGAAGAAGTGGAGAAGGATCCAAATGCTAAACCAGGATTCACTGTACAGCAAGGAGTGCTGTTGTATCAAGGAAGATTGGTGTTAAGTAACAAATCTCCCACCATTGCTGTATTGTTAAAAGAATTTCATGAAACTCCAATAGGTGGACATTCCGGATTTTTAAGAACATATAGGCGCATGGCAGAAAATCTGTATTGGGTAGGGATGCAAAAGACGATTAGAGACTATGTGAGGGCTTGTGATGTGTGCCAAAGGCAGAAGTATGCAGCTTCTGCCCCTGGGGGACTTTTACAACAACTACCAATACCTAATGGAGTGTGGGAAGATGTTTCCATGGACTTCATCACCGGACTGCCCAAGTCAAAAGGGTATGAAGCTATGTTTGTGTGATAGATTATCCAAGTACAGTCATTTTATTCTGATGAAACATCCTTACTCAGCGAGATCCGTGGCAGAACTGTTTGTGCGGGAAGTGGTGAGACTTCAGGGGATTCCAAGCTCAATTGTTAGAGACAGGGACCCCTTATTTGTGAGCCATTTTTGGAGGGAGTTGTTCAAGATGCAGGGTACCATCTTGAAAATGAGTTCAGCATATCATCCGGAAACTGACGGGCAAACGGAGGTCATCAATAGGTGCCTTGAGAGCTATCTTAGGTGTTTCGCAACTGAACAACCGAAAACATGGGCTGGGTGGTTGCTCCATGTAAATCTCCTCTTCCAAGCCACCATGCAAAAATGCATTTTTTTTATATCCAATTGAAATAGATGCCATTGTTTCATGGCAGCCATGGCTAGAAAGAGGCAAACAAATGTCATCTTCGCAACAGGGGAGAAAGTATCACTATAATCTTGACCGTGAACTTGAGAGTATTTGTTTGCCACTAAGCGAACTTTCAATCGATCTACCTGTCCATTGGGACCCACCTTAACATTAAATATCCACCTACAACCAACAACAGTTTTCCAGGTGGGAGAGGAACAAGCTCCCAAATATGATTAGATTCTAAAACTGACATTTCATCAAGTATTTCCTGTCTCCACCCTGGATGGGATAAAGCTTCCTGAATAGTTTTAGGAATAAAAACAGATGCAAGTGCAATAATAAAAGCACAATAGGTGGAAGATAACTGGTGATATGACACACAATTATAAATCGAATAAGGATTACGGGTTGAACGATTACCTTTACAAATGGCAACAGGCAAGTCAGGAGATGGAGCCGGAGCAAAGGTGGAGGCACTTGGAATAGAAGCTGAATCACATGGTCTTAACCTTCTCTCTAGGTAATGCCATACCGGTTCAACGGTGGTTGAGACTCATCTATCACAATGGATGGACTAGACAATAAAGGACTGGACTCAACTAACTCAAAATAAAGAATAGGCAAAACTTGATCTAAATTAGTTTCAGCGACACCTAAATTGGGAAAGTATGGTACGTCCTCAAAGAATATAACATCTGCAGATATGTAGAAACGATGTGAGTTTTGGAAGAATGACACATTTTGTTGAGGCGTATGGGAGACAACTCGATTGATGTATGATGCCTTTGAGGTGCAAGAAAGTTGAGCAATGGAAAATATTCTTTTGCATTGTCATAAAATGCGAATTGTTTTAAAAAGCGTTGAAATTTCAGAACAAAAATTCTTAAAAATATTAAACAACTCAGAACAATCTTTCATTAAAAATATCCAAGTATATCTTGAGAAATCATCAATAAAAGTAACATAATACCGATACCCTAGGATAGAAGGAATGTGACTAGAACCCCACACATTGGAATGAACAACGTCAAAAAGAGACAAAGCTTTGTTATTAATGTGACTGGAAAAAGAAGCTCTAACATGTTTTCCTAACTGACAAGACTCACATTGTAAGGACTCTAAATGAGAAAGACCAAACACCATTTTCTTTAATTTTGAGAAACTCGGATGACCTAAACGACGATGCAGAAGATCAGGAGATAGTAAAGACCACTAGATTCAATTCCGACTCCAATCGTTTGTCTCGTACTCCGGCCTTGTATCAAAAAGGAATCAGAAGTAAATGTTATGACACGGTTTAAAGAGTTGGTTAATTTTCTTATACAAATCAAATTGAGAGGACAATTAGGAATCAACAAAACAGAACTCAAGGAGAGTAAGGGGATAGGTGATACTCGTCCAACACCAATTGCCTCAACTTTAGATTCATCCGCAACAGTAACACAATGTGGATATTTAGGTGGTGATAATTCAGAGAAAAGTGAGGCATTACCGGTCACATGGTCAGAAGCACCAGAACCCATAACACATTCAATAGGAGTGGCATGAGAAAGACAAACCATAGAATTACCGGTATGAGCAATAGTAGCCGAGGAGGTGGCTTGTTGTGCTTCCTTCAATTGCAAATATTCCTTATACTCGTCTGCAGAAAAAGCAATTTCCACTTCACCCTTTGATTCAGTCATGATTTCAACATCAACAAATAAAGAACTCTTCAACGAGAGACCCACAAACTAAAAGTGGTCCCACTAGATTCAGGGGATAAAACCGAGCAAGAAGCAAAAAACGCCGCTTGAAACGAACTGTCGTAGGGTGGTGCGCGTGAGCGATGTTGAAATTGGCGCGTGACGGCGGAAAAAAATTAGGGTTTAAGACCTAGCTCTAGATACCATGTTAAAACTGTATTTCTTGTATCTTATTATGAGGAGAAAATACACACACACATATATATATATATATATATATATATATATATATATATATATATATATATATATATATATATATATATATATATATATATATATATATATATATATATATATATATATATATATATATATATATATTATATATATATATATATATATATATATATATATATATATATATATATATATATATATATATATATATATATATATATATGTACATATAGGAAAAGATTTGATACAATAATATTCTAAATAATATTTAATTGATACTACTCATAAAGGTCATAGATACTAAATAATAATAAACTAATATCTCAACAGTTACTAAAGACAACTTCAAGAAATCATATTGGGCAGCTTCTTATGACGGGGTTTTGCTGGGTTACATGCAGGAAAAGTTTTCCCACAGCAGGGTAGGTGGCTGCAGTGGTGGTCGAAGATGGAAGAGATAGTATTGGGAAAGGGGAAACCATTTGAAAGAAAGAAGAAGAAAAGAAAGTTCAATATAATAAATAATATATTCTAAATACAAGTATTTATTTAGGAAACTCGGTGCAGAGTAGCAAGGAATGTCATGAAGAACCAAACCAGGATCTGGGTACCATTATGAAGTTATGTGTTTTAGATGAAAGGAGAAAAACAATATGAACTTTGAATATTTATTGATAATAACTCAATAATAGTCTGATATGATTTACGAAGCACAACCTCTATTTATAAGATATAAGATTTCTAATCTTTATTAAATACATAAACATATCATGTCGATAACTAAGAACAACTATGGAATATAATCATAAGAGAAAATCTAAGATACTCTAAGATTATAAAATTTGCATCTAAATATAAGATAGTTTCTTATACTCTAAAGACCATAGATACTAATTAGTCCAAGGTATGGGCGTTAGAAAAATAGAAGCTACATCTTTCATGATGCAATTTAATGGGTTAATCCTAGAATATTTTCATCTCAATCTATTGCATCAAATGTCTAATTTTTGGAAGCTAGTGAACAACAACTAAAACAACTAAGCCTTATCCCATAGGTGGGGTCAGCTATATGGATCAACTTTCAACATAATGTTTTATCAAGGACCATACTTCTATCCAAATCATTAATCTCGAGATCTTTCTTAATAACTTCTCTTATAGTCTTTCTAAGTCTTCCTCTTCCTCGAGTTGTTTGCCTTCTCTCTATCTGGTCTACTACTCTCCTTACTACAGAATTTACCAGTCTTCTCTCTACATGTCCAAACCACCATAAGTCTATTTTCCTTCATCTTCTCTACTATAGGCGCTACCCCGACACTCCAATGTTCTCATTTCTAATTTTAGTCTGTCGAGTCTTACCACACATCCACCGTAACATTCTCATCTCTGCTACACTTATTTTATTCTAGTGAAACTCAACAAAAATCAACAATATATTTAGCAAAGCTACTCATTTTTCTATGTTACGGGTGTTGAACTAGACCTTTCATTTTGAAAATTTTCATCACATGATATGCAACAAGACAGGATTTGAGATTACACCAACAGATTACCTGTGACCGAAAGTGAGATGCTTCTCTTTTAGGGAGCTCTCCAAGGATATCTTTTAAACCTAATGTACCAAACCAAAAATTAGACTACTTATCAAAGCCACAAGATCCCATAGCCAGCTTATTTCATTGCCCAACACTATCTTTTCCTACTTATAGAAAATATATTTTGCATACCTCCTGCTCGTCTCTCAATTTTATATGCCGACTGAATCACATTTCGTATCTGCTTTCCTGCTTGTCTGTGGTAAATAGAAATGCATATTAATCACAATTTTCAATGCGTGAATGCAAAATAAAATTTATGGCTTAACAACTGAAGTCGCAAACCTGAGTTTTGTTCTTCCATGTAAGAATTGTTCTTCTGCATGTAATGCACTCTTCTGAAAACATTAAATGAAAAAAAAATACCATGAATAATGGAATAACAATCAAAGTAGTAAACCTACCTCCCTATAAAGCAACTTGGATTGGTCATTGACTCAATGGAGATAGAATATCAATGGATAACTAGTGAATGTAGACATCCCAATTGAACTTTAAAAAGGAACAAGAATTTAAAAAATTTCACCACCTCAAAAAATAACCATCTAAATTGTATTTGAATTTGAATGTCAAATTGGTTGGGAAATTAAACTATTTGTCTCAAACACAATACCACACCATCAGTTTCAAGAGCTCTCTAGTTCGGGGAAATCCTTCCTACTAATAGTAAGGAATTTTTTTAACTCCACTTGGATCTTCCCTAAATGCAAGAACATCAACCAGTTGTATTTCCAATCCTCTCCCATAAATGGGGGTAGTGGTTGGCTAATTGCTTCTACAGCCTTGGATATTTTTTAGCAGAGAAACACGGAAACTGGGTGCTTTTAGCAACCCTCGAGAAGCTTGAGCATGTAAGCAGTTGGATTTTATCTTCACAATTTCAAAAGGTCCATCATATCTAGGACACAAATTCCAATTTATCCTCTAGGTCACAGTTTGCAAGGATTATTTTCATAAACACCACATCTCACACTCCATATTCCACTTTCCTTCGATGCATCTGGTACTGAACATTTGTGTCTTAAAGATATTGAACATGAAATGCATTTAGGTGTCAAGCGTTCGACATATTGGTGGGCAGCATTCTGGCTTATCACAGACTACCATTATGCCATCCAAGCCTTTTAATGGGAGGCTCTCCCAACTTTGGGCTTTGTTGTTGGGGGCACGCATCTCAACACAAGAATGTGTTAAGCCTAGCATCTTTTGGGCTTTAAAGTCAAAGCTATATAGGATCTTTAAGATCTACTTAATGTTAGTAATATTTGGTATTTTCAAATTTTCTACCTTAAAACTTAGCGAAAATATTTAAATATTCTTATAGAAAAAACTATAAACTTTAATAATAGAATTAATTGATGCTTTAGCCCCCTATTTTGTACTTGATTTGGGATCTTGGTCTCCCTTTTCTAATTCGACAACTTTGGTCCTTCGATTTGAATTTGTTTTCCTTTTTGACCAATTGTAAAAGTGGCTTCTAGAGCTGGATCAAGATCACTCAGTTTCCGCGCACAAAATCCATAAGGAGCTAAGGAATACCCTATCCCTGTCTGATACTGTAGAAATTAGGAGTCCACAGTCTTACTATTTCCTTCGTTTCCCACACTAAAGTTTTTTTAGGCGTTCTATAAAAATGTAACTGGGCGTAAAGGAGGTGCGAAGTTTCTGGATTTATGAATGGACTAGAAGGGGAGGTCATCGATTAGGATGACATATTTTTAAATTTCTATTTCTGAGTTTTCATCATTTATATCAATACATGATAAGAAATTATATATGTGCTGTTGTTGAACTAATTCCGATAGTTATTAGTTAATAGTTATAGAAGATTCTACTGGTTATTTGTCAACATGTGAATTACAATTGTCCCTAATAGACTATCAGAACAGATAAATTAGCTATTTCACTGTGTAATTTAGCACTGGTCATTTAACAAGGTTTGTTCTAGTCATTCAGGAAAAAAATTTATCATTATTTCTTAACATAACATCATACTTGCTCATTTTATTGTGTTAATTCTTTTACGGATATCAGAAACTCTCAATGCGTGAGATAACTGAAGTGTGAGAAAATATATAAAACTACTTCAATAAAAGATGAAATGTATTTTACCTCCATCCTTTCAACTTCGGCTTTCAGAAGATCAATTGACTGCCGCAACTCTTTAACTTCAGCAGTGGCTTTAGAAACCAAAGACTGCATCAAAATGCAATGTCAAAGCCATAATACAGGGAGTTATTACGCACCTCCACAGATCCTCGTGCACTTCTAATATAATCTAATGAAAAATATTTAGAGAATAACTCAAGCAAAACAGATAAAGCTAGATGTGGCTATTTCCCATTGATGTTAAGGGGCTGAGTGGTTTGCATAGGGTTAAAGGATACTGGCGTACTGCAGTTGCTTTGCCAGAATTGTGGAAAAATACAGTTAACAAAGCATGTACCATTGTATTTCTGTTGAGCAAAATACAAGCAGTTCAATAACACTCATGCATTACAAGTTACAAATCAAAACTATAAAAGATTTTTAACCGTGTTCATTTCAAATTATGTGAGGCTGAACATTTGCAGATCAAAGTTCTAAAGTCTCCACAATTTCTTCATACAAAGGAGAAAACATGTATATTCTCTAATTAACAAATGCAGAAATCTATAAACGAAAAAATTTAGAAACAAATTAATAATTATGTTCCTTAACCTCTTTTTTTAATTTTTTATTGTCTTTTTTATTCTTTTGAAGATTGTATGACATTTTTTTGGTTTCCATATTACAAGCACAACACAGCATATTTAATAGTTTTACTCCCTGGTGTTAATCCAAGACAGTGCCCAGTACACAATAAAACAAGATATACATATTTGGATACATATGCATATACAGTTCATAATTAAGTTAACTGAAAATACTGCACCTTTGTCCCTATTAAAAAAGATATAGAAATCAAGTCATCACTCACCTCTTCACTAACAAAAAGACGCTTAGCGTTGTAGTACAAGATCCGGCGAGGCCCTGCAGCATAACCAAAATTTTAAAAATAATAATCATTATTGAATAGCTTATGGAAGATATAGAACAGGGTCAATAACATTGTCCCGGTGACAAAAGTACCAGTAAAACATGATAGATACTATCAGCAATTTACTACATTCAAGGATAATATATACTCCCTCCGGTCACTATTATAAGCAAATATTCTCTTTTTACATTCATTAAATAGTTGATGTATCTAGCCTATATAAAGACTAGATACATCAACTATTTAATGAATGTAAAAAAGGGAATTTTTGCTTATAATAGTGACCAGAGGGAGTACAATGATCTACAAGAGTTCTCTTCTTATAACATTAATTCAACATTAAGGAGATTCAGTAACAAAATACAAATATATTTAGAGTTAAATTTTGTTTTTAGTCCTCAAAAAATCATGAGCTTTCGAAGTCCCTATTTAATTCTAATTGAAAGTTTAGACCTCTATAATATTGTTGTTTAAGACAATAGTCGCTATTTTGAAGACTCTTTACTAAAAAATGGATCTTTTAGTCCTCAAAATAACCCCTATAAAATACAAATAGGAATTAAAAGTGAATAATTTCTTTGAAGAACTAAACTTGAAAGCTTGTGAGTTGTGATTATGTAGGGACTAAAATCATATTTAATCTGTCATTTTATAATTGTAAAGTATGCAATACTTGATGAAAGCTATAAAGCACATACGCCCCGAACATGACTCCGACACAAACAAGGCAACACTAGTAATAATATGAGAAAATAAATAAATTAAACGTAATCACAAATGTCGTTTTGGGTGTCAGACACGAACACGTCTTTGTTCAGAGGTGTCGGTGGCACGGAGGATGAAAGTACTATACATAAACCAAATCTTACTTTTGAGGACCAGAAGCCCCGTGGCAGCAGTAGCTCCACAAGTAACTACTGGATGTGAAGCAGCAACATGCACACCCTCTGCAATAGAAGGTTAGATAAAAATCGAACTCGATAAATTTGCAAACGAAGAGCCAACAATCTCGAGTAAAAAATTCACAAAAACGCAAACCTTTGATTTTTCCAAACAAAATATCCTCATAAGCATTATACTGTGACTTGAAATCATCCAAATAATACTGCAATCAAAAACGAAATTATAAACATTTTCTAAGCAAAAAAAAAGAGAAAGTGTGAATCACTGAATAAGATCATGGTTAATCGAATTCTCGATTTACCAATGTTTGTTGAAAATGAGCGGAAGAGGTTGACCGGATTTGAGAAAACCGAGAGGTTGAAGCGTCGATTGCAGATTCGACGGCGTCGTTGAAGGTCTTTTGGTAGAAAAGGACTTGGCCAACAGCGTAGTCGATGAACGGTTTTACGTCTAGGGTTTGAGGTTGGGAGGTTGGGATTGTGGAGTGGTAGACGGGGGAAGGGGGTGTCTCGGGTTCCGGTGATTCCGCCGCCGTGGCCATTTTCTGAGCACTTTCTTTCTTGCCGATGTTAGCTTCTACTTATTTTGTCCCTTTTTTTATTAGTTCTTCTTTCACTAATATTTTTAAGGAGTAAATCACCATTTTGTATTTTAAAATTTTTTTTTTTTTTATTATATGTATTTTAAAATTTATGAACTATTAAATTGCTCTCCCAAATCGATTTAACATTTGTAACTATCAAAATGTAGTTATTTTTAATAGTATTTTCTATTTTGTATCACTTATTAGTTTTATTTTTTTTATTTTTAGAGTAAAATTCTATTTTTTTTTGTGTAAATACTAGTATAATAGTGTACTCGTGTAAATATTATAACGAATGGTAATGTTTCATCTTTTGTGTAGGTATTTATTGTATGGTTGAAGCATTGAGTAATAAAGGTCAAAGACAAGCTTCGAGATTCAAAATTAGAAGAAAAATAAATGTTGCAGGCGGGGCTAAGCGCGGTGGTAGTTGATCGGTCACCAACTCTACTAGTTTTCGGTCACTTATTTGATATGAATCCTCGAAATCAGTAACACTTTGTTTCGTCTTTACATTGTTTTTCTAGTTATTTTACTTTTCGCATTTAGGTTCTCGCTTTGCATTTTATTATGAGTTTATGTTATTTTGTGTGTTTTATGCGTTTTTGTTGGTTGGTGATTTCGATGGACAAGTTAAAATCGAAATAATGGGCTTTATTATGTTGGGCTTGCGTTCGAATGTAGAAAATAAGGTCCAATTGTTATGTTTTCGTTTGAAAAGATAGAAGATTTGAATTGACTATTACCGTTGAAGTTTAAAATTCGAAATGGGAGTTTAATATCTATAGCAAACGATATTCGAATTCAAATATGAGACGTTGTTTCGTTGAAGGACGTGTGGAAGCCATGGAATTCAGAAGACATGCAATATTCGAACGTGGCATTATTCTATAGTAAGATCGTTAGGGTCGAATTAGTATAAATAGGAGTCTTAGTGTTAGGATTTTGTGTGTTCATTTGTACAAAAACTCATATATACTCAAATTACCAAGTGTTAGGGAAAAGACTTTGCAGAGCAATGTACGTATAGAAACATCATCTTTACTTTCGAATTAATCAAAGTTTCTTTATCTTTTAAAGTCATTCAAATTCCAGTTTTTCTTTTATCTTTCTAGCGAGAATTTATATCTTTCGAAGTCTTTACTTTTCTTTAACAAATCTTTTGCATTTCATTTACAAACCATTTACATTGCTCTACAAGTTCTTTACGTTTCAGTCAAGTTTCGTTATCACTTTTAATTGAAACCTTTATTTCTTTAATCGAAGTCATTTTTATTCATATTCTTAAACATTCTTAGTATCTAGACAAAAGATGTTAGACATAAGTTCCAATACAAGTTTAAACACCAAATCTTAGACACGTATCCTAGGATCAATCTAGTCGATCCTATGAGTTACCAAAGATATTGTTAATTTGGGAGATTAGCGGTTGTTTAATAGAAATCATTGTAAACAAATTGGCACGCCTAGTGGGACAGTGTCGAAGTATTATTTGTTTAAACTTGCGTAATTTAGTTTAAGTATTTTATTCCGTTTGTGATCTTTTGAGTCTAGATATTCATTGTGTTATATGAACCTTAGAAGTGGTAAGATAACCGACAGTAACCACCCAATACCCATAAGAAAACATACCAAGAAAATGGTTAACACAACTAGCCACAGGGGGACAAAATCCCCCACAAAGGACAGGCACGGTCGTTGGTAGTTCGATTGATACGTCTAGTGTAATCCTAAATTCTCATGCCATACTAGTACCCACGAATACTACGACCACGGGTAGTTCGAATACGGTGCCTTCATGCACAACGGAGATACCTACAAATGTATCAACATGGCCTGTCCTGTCATATGTAGGAAATCAAGCCCAAATCTCAACCCCTAGGCTTCCAGGTTTCGAAAATTTTAGGCCTCGAAGGAAGAATCCACCATATGGAATTCCAACTTCGTTTATGGCATGATTGTATAATACTACGACAACAACCTCCTCTCCAATCCAAGGATATGGTTCTAGGATGAATCATATAGGCCCAAATACCTAAAATCTAGGATCTTTCACCCAAATGCTTATGCTTACAACAAATAATCGGGCAGCATTTAGGTAACAGATGGATGATAGTAACCATGATATGATAGGGGTCCTAGCCCGCGAAATGAGTACAATTTTCACGTCTTTAATCCAGAATATTAATAGAACTAACCAGGAGAATACCCAAACTAACCAACGAATGTCAGCATAAATGGCACGAATAATAGACTTCTTTGGCGCCCCTGATGCGCCTGTGAGACGCATGCATAACCAAATAGTAATTCAAGATGAAGAACCTACTATTGAACAAATTCGACCCCCTAGACAAAATGTTGAAGGGAGAAATATAGGGGCAAGGGTAGAACAACGAGAAATCCAAGAAGTTTGAGAGAACAACCTAGGAGAGTAATGATGGTCAATAGGGACCAAAACATTGACGAAGTAATCCATAGGGTCAGAAATGATAACATTATGGAAGAAAACAATTTAACTGCCATGATCGAAAGGATAATGACCCAAAATGGGTTGAATTCAGGTTTTAGGAGGCCAAACTACACGTCCCCCATCACAAAATATATTTTACAGACTGAATTGCCAAGGGGTTGCAAAGTTCCTAAATTCACAAAAAAATTTGGGGATACCATTGAATCAACTATAGAACACATAGCCAGATATTTAACCGAAGCATGAGATTTGGCCAATAGTGAAAATCTTAGGATAAAATATTTCCCAAGTTCTTTAACCAAAAATGCTTTCACTTGGTTCACTACCCTCCCTCCAGGATCCATAGATACGTGGCTATACTTGGAAAGATTGTTCCATGAACAATTCTACACGGGGAAATCCAAAATAAGCCTCAAAGAATTGGCCAGTATTAAAAGAAAATTCACAGAGCCAATAGATGACTATCTGAATAGGTTCTGTCTCTTAAAATCTAGGTGTTTCACGGTAGTACTTGAACATGAGTTAGTCAAAATGGTTGTTGGTGGTCTGGATTATTCTATTCGAAAGAAGTTAGTCACTCAATATTTGAGAGACATGGCTCAACTAGCAGATAGGGTTTGACAAGTAGAGCGCCTGAAGGCTGAAAAGGCTAGGGCTAGTAAAAATTATAAAAAAGAAAGGGTAGCTTATATAGAGGCAGAAGAAGAGCCAGAAGATTACCATGATCCTTATGATTTTGATCAATTCGAAGTGCATCTAGAAGAATTAAAACAAGCACCCCCTTATTCTTGCAAGGTCATTTTCCTATCGAATGGCAAGAATCCTATTGAGAACGAGAAAAATGATAAATTTCACAAGAAAGTATACACATTTGACATAACTAAACGTGATGAAATTTTTGATTTACTTGTAAAAGATGGCCAAATGATAATGCCTCCTAATATTAAAATTCCTCTATTAGAACAACGAAAGAAGAGAGGTTGTTGCAAGTATCATAAGTTCCTGGGCCATAAAACCTCACAATGCTTTCTTTTCAGGGATTTAATTCAGAATGCTATCAAGGAGGGCAGGCTTAAGTTTGCAGACAAATCCAAGAATTCCATGAAGATTGACACAAATCCTCTACAAATAGAAGAGACCAATTATGTTGAGCCATTCGAAATTAATATGGTGGAAGTTGGAAGAGTTAACGTTGACCAAGGCGATGAATCTCAAGAGAAAAAAGACTTCGTTATGGTTGGTGGCAACATGGGGACTACTGAAGGTCCCATCAATAAGAATCTTGGAGCTTCGACTGGGGCAACGTATACTGAAAGCCCAATCATTTCTGATGCAAGGATGATAGAGGCTACTGAGGGCCTCAGGGTCAAGTTCGAAAAAGTACAAATCACTTAGGGTCAAAGTCTAGGGGTCCACATGGTTGATCTCAAGCAATCTTGTCCAAAGATGGAAGAAGTGGAGAAATGTCTTGAAATGGAAAGGGAGCAGATGAAAGATGGTTATCCAAAGAGAGAAATCAGCCTGCGTGATTATCTTTTTCACGACCACAGAAGGAACAGAAAGATGTTGTGTCCAAGATGTAGCATCATTTGTAACCAAAGGATTGTTGCAGAGTTCGAAAGGATCCAGCGCGCTCGAACAAGAGTAAATTGGAGGCAAGATAACCAACTATTCAAAGTCTATCCTAGGGTTGGAGAAATCCTGCTATGTTTTCTAGTTCGATGCCACAAGAGTGAGACTGAGTGTTTGATGTGTCCAAGGTGTGTTGTTGTTTATGATCGAAGGATGTTTGAAGCATTTTTCGAAAGAATTCCTTTCGTTTCTTGCTGGAACCACCAGACTGGAAACCTTGTGGCTCCCAATCTCAATGCATGGAAGGCACCAAGGAGGCTTGATAGTCCATATCCCAGGGGAGAATGAAGAGTCACATTCAAGTTACCTGCTGAGATTCCTACAGACAGATGGCGTTTGGAGAAAGCTGACAAAGGAAAAGGAAAATGGAGCAGTTACGAACAAGGAGGCAGAACTGCCATGGCATACAGGAAACAATTCCAGGCTTCAAAAAGGGAATATATTAGGTTGGAGAATTACAAAGGCAAGAACCAAATGTCTAGATCTTAATGGAGGAGGCACCAACGAATGAAGAAGGCGGAAAGGGAGTCAGCCTTGAAAGAAGTGTGCGAAACCAGAAGCAATAGGAAAATATCAACTATGCATACTAGGGGCAAGCCACCAGTAACAAGAAGATAATTTTCTCCAAAAAAGGAATTGACTATAGAGAAGTTCCAACCAAACACAACGAATGATGAAGAGATGTTGAGTAATGACTTCGAGTCAGACAAAGAATCATCTTTTAATGTAAATTGTAATGTAGTATTTATGCTCCCCTATGAGTACAATAAGTGTTATACCCCAAAATTTTCCCTCCCACTTTTGAGGTCAAGACACATCTCCATACTCAAGAATTCCTCAAGGGTTGACCAAACAAACCCTCTCCTAAGCAATCAACCCACAACTAGGGTTTTGCTTCTCTCAAGACAAAATCAAGTTCTAATTCCCCAAGTGGTCATCATACCTCCTCATATGTCTCAAGTTATCACCATGTCAAGTTTCAAGCCTCACAACTCAAGTTTGCTCAGTCAATTGCTCAATGGTTGAAAATCAGTTATATTGGACAAAACGTCAACTGTGGTCAATATACAGTCAAACTTCATCATTTTTGGTCAACATCAATATTTTGAAGTCACATTCATTATTTGATCAAGGGTTGATCATGATTCATCAATAAAACTCAAGATTTGATCAAAAGTCAAAGTTTCCAAATTAGGGTTTTTGGACAAAAAGTCAATAGAACTTTGACCAGGCATAACTTTCACATACTTTATCATAAAGTTTTCCACCATATTTCATTTTAAAGATAACTCAATTATCTACAACTTCATGTCTCACAAGCTTTGGCCAAAAATGCTTCATTTGAGAATTATAGATCAAGACATTATAGGTCCTTCTAAAAGTCAACAAAAAGTCATCTTTTTGCAAAGAAGTGTACATGAACATGAAAACTTGTCAAGCACATGGCTCAGTGGAAAAACTCTTCACTTCTAAGCCAAAAGTCCAAAGTTCAAACCTCCTTAGGACCAAAAACTCTTTTTATCACTAATTTTCTCAAGTTTTTTTTACAAACTTCAACATTTTCAAAAACCAATCAAAACTTCTCATTTTGAGATGATTTTTTGCACACTTGTCATTTAATATACCTATTTTATGATTATGTCAAAAAAATCCATAAATATTTTCTTTTTTATTATATTTTAATTAAGTTAAAAATGAGGAATTTTAAGTATTTCTTAATACTTTTCCAAAATGTTTTCTTTCTAACTTTCAAACTTAAATCTTTTTTAAAACTTCTTGTGAATATCCTTCACTTTTCAAAATCATTTTCAAAACCTTTTCAAAAACTTTTCAATAAACTTACACACCTTTTTCCATGATCAATTAGATTTAAAGATAAACCAAACCAGGTTTCTCCTTGAATTTCTTAATTGATCATGAGTCTCCCTCATGGTGTAAGTCCCAACCCTCCTATGTACATATTTATTTCCTTGTACATAATCACCCTTTCGCGTACATATTCATTTCCTTGTACACACTCAAACATCTTTGTAAATATTCAAGCATAAACAAACTTCGTTCGTTTATTTTCATCCGCTTGTTTATACACCGATTCCATTGGTATTAAGAGAAGCATTATTCCCGGTGAAACTGCTCTTAAACCAATGGGCCTCCCTTAAGGTGTAAGTCCCAAACCTTGTATATATTCAAGTTACACTTGCTTTAATTGCTTGTTTTATACACTTGTTTAAATATTTCCTTCATAAACTATTGTGAATACATATCACACTTGTTCATATAACTGTTAAGTTATAACATAACAACTAGCTTAACAACTAGGTTCCTTTAGCCTCCTCTTAGGCTTCGTATAAGATAACTCATCTGATGAGTTAGCCTCCTCTTAGGCTTCATATATAAAAACTCATTTATTGAGTTTAGCCTCCGTTTAGGCTTCATATAAGACAACTCCCCTGTTGAGTTAGCCTCCTCCTGGGCTTCATTCAAAAGAACTCCCTCGTTGAGTTTAGCATTCTCTTGGGCATCAAACAAGAAAGAGACCTGGAAATCTCTTAACAGCCTCCTATTGGGCTTCCAATACAAAGAATCACCCGCGCTAGGATAGAACCCTGAGAGTATGATTTCCCAGTGAAATCACTCTTGAATCCTAAGAGGATGGTTTCCCGGTGAAACCACTCTTAAAGACAAAACCAGCCATACCATATAGCTTCCTCTTGAGCTTCATACAAGGACCCTCGATGACCCTCGGAATGCCTTCTCTTGGGCTCACAATGCAAGGACCCTCGATGACCCTCGGAATGCCTTCTCTTGGGCTTACAATACAAGGGCCCACGGGCTTAAAAGCATCCCTATAATCCATAATCAATTTATCCTAGAGATTTAGACATTTATCATCTTTATGGAAGAAGTATCTCATCTATCACATCACATACAATCAAATACTTTGCAAACACTTTTTCAAACAAAAACATGTTTTAACTGTAAGTGGTAACGCTTGTACACTCAAGCAAAATACCCAATACTTACAATTAAAGATTCAATCATCTTTCAAACATCTTTCTTAACTCGTAAGTGGTAACACTTGTACACTTAAGCAAAACACCTAATACTTACGATGAAAGATTCAATCAATCAACCCTTCAAAATGTATGTGATGAAATAGATTAGATACATTTTTCATTAAGATGACATTTGTCTTTGTCTCTTAATAACACGTTTGCTTCCACTAGCATAAGTGGGAACTACCATTGCTCTGACTTTCTCAACCTCCCTTTGAGAATACGTAGGTGTAATACGGTGGGAGAACTGACTTTGAGAATTGTTTTGCTTTTTATTGCAAATGTTGCGGATAGCAAGAGTCGCCACCGACTTTTCTTTTATCCAATTAAGGGAAGGTGAAAAGAACAGAAAAAGACCTTCGTTAGATTCTGAGTAAGGGAGAAGGTTATGAAAAGGGAATGTATTAGCACCCCTTTCCATCCGTAGTTATCTATGGGCTCTTAGTTGCTTTTAGCTCACTTTAAAAAATTGCTTTCTGTGTGTTTGACAAAAAATGTTTTGAAAAGGAATTTCGCTTTGACTTTGTAATGATTCATGTAGGAATGTATACAAAGTGTTGAAAATGTTTTGAAAAGTGTTGAAAAGTGTTTGATAGAGCAAGCAACTAAAAGTCTTATTACCTACTCAGAATGGGTCGTTTTCGTGTTGTTTTACGTTCCTTTAGAATTGTGCTATCCGTACCATTAGTTGGCAGGTAACCCTATTCGTTGGATGTAAAAGGGACATTCGAAGGGACATCGGATGGTCATAGAAGGCAACTTATAGGAGTATCCTAGCACATTCGAAGGGACGATCATCACTTTTCGTAGGCAACAATCGAGGGACGAGATCATGTTTTCGTAGGCCACGTCGAGGGACTCATGGTCTTTGATTCGAAGGGACTATGATGATATGTTTGTAGGAAGCGGTGCTAGGATACCTCTACGTTCGAGGGACTTGACCATTTATTCAAAAGGCAACGAGAGAGAATTACCCTAAGGGGTGCATGTGTGAAAAGAGTGTATCAAATTCAGATATTTTATCTTGAAATTAGAAGTGATCTACGTTCGTTTTTATCTTGCCATACACGCCTAATTACTAGCGGTTTATAGGGTGCGAGAAAGTAAATGCGGAAAGTAAAGTGCTAAATGTCCTCGCTATTACATGGCTTTAGGTCCTAATTAAACTATAACATCCAGCGGTTACATAATATTTGAAAAGAATGCGAGTAAATCCTAACTATTACAACATACATAATAATCGAAAATATAAGAATCGCATAGAAAAATACGTTAGTAAAAGAAAGTTTTGAATGAAGAAAAAATGTTTTTGGGTTAATGATGATAATTAGATGATAGGATAATTTTTTGGGAATTTTCTGGATTGGTTTTGATGAAGAAAAATAATTAAAAGTCAATTTAATGGTTAATTAACAATTAATTAAAATATGCATGCAAAAATATTAATTTTTATGTCAAAAATTAAATAAGTATTTTTCTGATTAAAATGCAAAAAGAAAATATTTTTGGTGATTTTTTAATGCATGAGAAAAATATTTGAAGAGAAAATAAATTAAAATAGAAAATATTAAGAAAATAGAAAAAAGAGTTAGTTTTGTAAAGTGGTAAAAAATATGTTGCAAAGCTAGGGATCGAACCCCTGACCTTCCTTTCACATGCACGCGCCTTTGCCACTGAGCCATCCTGCGTTTGGTGTTAGTTAAATGAAACAAAAACAATATGAACGAAATTGAATTCTGAGAATCCAGAAACCGCGCGAAGAACTTCATCTTCTTCGTTTGAATTTTCAAACCTATAGCGACGGCCTGGTTCGACGCTAAAGCCCTTGCAAATTTCCAAAATCACATACAAGCAATATAAATTCATTGTGAGTACATGGTTCGACTGGGTTTTGTCTCCTGAACACGATGGTGGTCTAAGTTTTGTCCAATTTTTCCTATTTCAGAAAACTCCAATTAGAAGCAGATGAACCCTAACCATGGTGAATTCTGATTCAGGTGTCTAAACTCCAATTAACCTATGCAGAAAGTTTCGAAACTCCATTCTAAACACAAACAAAGCATCAAAACATGTTAAATATGCATGAAAATCAAAAATCAAAATTGAGTTAGAATGTGCAAACCAAAATCTGGAATTCACGATTCTTGATGTTTTTGTGATCTGTAAAGGTCTGGGATGAATCAATGAACCTCCAGGAACGTGTTTGGATGCTTAGAATTGGCTGAATCGAAGCAAAAACAGAGCTGCAAGTTGATTGAGTAGAATGGTTTTTTTGAGTTTTGTTAGGGTTCTTAGAGGCAGAATTCTCGTCCTTGTGTCATGTGAATGCATTGTGTACTTATAGTGGATGGATTTAGGTCAAGAATCATGAAGAAATAATGTACCAATCAATGAGAAAATATTTGATTTGGTATAAAACCAAATATTGCCTTTTTGATCAAATTTCAATCAATTCCCTTGCCAATTAATGCAAATTTCGAATTTTCCAGCTTGTGTGGCTTGCTTGATCCTCAAGAATGAGAGAAAAATCCAATTTGCATTTAATTTTGATTTTCTACCTTTTATTTTAATTTAATTGGCTTTTAAATGATTAAAATCCAAAATAAATAGAAAATAAAAGATAAAAATCGTGGCGTTGGGCTTGGAGGTTCCAAATTAGCTGAGGAACAAGTTTGAACCAAGAAAAGTTAGGCCCATATGCAAAATGTTGGATTTTGACAAGTATTTCTCTTTGTGCACCTCTTCAAAAATGCTCAACTTGTGCAAGTTGTATCTTGCTCAATTTTTAACATTTTTTGGTGTTCTTGGACTTTTTAGAAAGCTCTAGAATTCCTCTAAACAACGTATTTGGTTTCATCTCAATTGAAGTTTCCATGCTCAATAACACTTCTTTACAAAAAGTTGACTTTTTGTTGACTTTGAAAATGACCTGTAATGTTTTGATCCATATCTTTAAAATGAAGCGTTTTATGACCATGCTTGTGAGACCTGAAGTTGTAGAGAATTGGATTCTCTTCAAAATGAGAGGTGGTGGAAAAATTTCTGATAAAGTATGAGAAAGTTATGCCTGCTCAAAGTTCTGTTGACTTTTGTCTAAGAAAGCCCAATTTAGAAACTTTAACTTTTGATCAATTCTTGAGTTTTCTTGATGAATCATGATCAAACCTTGATCATATGATGAATATCACTTCAAAATATTGATGTTGACCAAAAAATATGAAGTTTGACTGTATGTTGACCACAGTTGACTTTTTGTCCAATACAACTAATTTTCAACCATCTGAGCAATTGTCTGAGGAAACTTAACTTGTAAGGCTTGAAACTTGACATGGAGATTCTATGAAGCATATGATGAGGCATGATGAACATTGTAAATGTTGGAGGCTCATCTGGACTTGAGGATAGCCAAACCCTAGTTTGGGTTGATTGCTTAGGAGATGGTTTGTCTGGTCAACCCTTGTGAAATCCTTGAGTATGGACATGTGAAATGTCTTGAGAAGTAGGAGGAAAATTTTGGGGTATGACAGCTGCCCCTGTTCAATCTTCTTGTACTGGAAGGGTTAGATTGGCATGCTTGCCTTTCGTGACCTGGAGGTAGAAGATGATTGAACACTCGAGTAAACCTGAAAATTTGCACTTGCTGTTGATTGATGATGCACGGGAATGGGCTTACAGATGCCATTCGGAGAAGCTGGGGACTTCAATGGGGAATGACTCGTACGTTAGACTCAGGAACATCGCTTGAATAGAAGAAACGTCGGGGATGGGCTTAAGATGCCATCTGGAGGGACTAATGCTGGGGAACGAGCCGTACGCTAGGCTCTTGCAGATAATCCTGGAGGTAGAAGAGAGCATGGGGATGGGCTTAAGATGCCATTCAGAGAGAATCGTATGTTAGACTTCGACTCGTCTTTGAATGAAGTTATTGGTTTGTATTGGTTTTTTAACCAAATATGCAGCATTTTGAAAGTGGTGAGGTGTCGACAAGTAGTCGGAGATGGGCTTAAGATGCCATCCAAGGCAACTGAGTCGTACGCCAAACTCTGTAGTTGCTGTTGATAATAAGAGAAAACCTCCGTCCTAGTTACTCTGAGGGATAATTGTTGGCAGAATGTGGATAACTTCCCTGTCGTGTTTCGGGTGTCGATCCAATGCCTGTTGTCGGAGGACAACTTGGGTGGTCATGCGGATAGGTTTTCCCGTCTTGCTTCGGGTATTAGTCCTGGACCTGTTGTCGGAGGACAACTTGGGGTGGTCGTTCAGATAGGTTTCCCGTCTTGTTTCGGGTATTAATCTTAGACCTTTCGTTTAGAAGTGATTTTTACCTGTTGGGAAAAAACAAAAGAAACTTTGACAGGATATAGTTAGTTTCATGCAGATTATGATGCATGACAATGCACATGTTATGACTTTTATGAATGAAGTATGAATGATAGATGTTGTGGTATTTCAAAATATATCCATCTTGAAGAAGATGCGAATGTCCTGCTGGAGATTTCAAACTTCTGCTTGGGGGATGAAGTTGATGAAAACCCTGCTCTGGAGGAGAAGAAAAATGTCTTTGATTCCTCCGATGCACTATCTGACCAAGTTTCGAGCCTAAATATCAATGCTGCTGGGAATAATAGGAACCAAGGGATACTCTACTAGGGATCTTGTGCGTAGATCTTGTTGAGGATAGTAGAAACTGGGAGACACTTCGTTGGGGATCTCGTGTGTCGATCTTGCTAGGGAGTGTTTGATTATTGCTGGGAGACGGAGCTTGAAGAATCTGGAGCCTGCCGAAGCCTCCGGCTGGGGAATAAGAGATGTAGGTTTTCTCCGATGCACTATCTTACCAAGTCTCGAGTCTGGATATTGCTGCTGCCGGGGGAATGATAATCATTGAGAGATATTCTGTTGGGGATGAATTCCTCTGCTGGTGATGAACCGCTACTGCTTGGAGACTGACGTAATCAGGTTAAGCTGATTGGGGTCGCTGCTAATGCGATGAAACTTGGAATGTTGGAACTAGTGGAAGGAGATTTATACTCCGCCGGGGAAGGTTTGCAGTGAGCGATGACCCTGTGGGGATTGTACTCTGCAGGGGAACATCTTGGTGACTTTAGTCGTCATCTCAATTCCTAGAGCATGTAGTAATTATCCTTGTTCGTTCGCTTTTCGCATGTTTGTGAACAAATGTTTATTGTCAGATGCATATAATCATTCAAAGCAATCATTGGACTTTATGCAAAAACAAACAATAGCGAACATTGTAAAAAGAAAGAACTTGTATTAATTTGAAAGATGGCGTATGGCCAAGCAGTTTGTATACAAGGAAAGTAAAAAGCTATGCGGAAACAATCTCGTCGAGTTTCAACTATGCTAGTACTTATATATTTCGACTATCTCATCTCCTTGCTGTCAGTAGAAAGTAAGTGGATTGATTTTCTCCATTTGAATCTTGAATGCTGATAGTAGTAGTTTGTAGGTAGGTGGTCTGGACGAGACATAGTGTACGCTTAAATCCCTAACTTTTGCCTAGACCGCCCGCCCTTTCGGGTTTTCAGTCTACCGGGATACCCTTTTTTGACTATGTCTGCGTGCGTTCACAAGGTGTGGGAAATCTTCGCCATCCATGGTGCTAAGTATCATAGCTCCGCTGGAGAATACTGTCTTGACTACAAACGGTCCCTCGTAGGTGGGAGTCCATTTTCCCCTGGGATCACCTTGTGGAAGAATGATGCGCTAGACTACTAGATCACCGACTTGGTAGACTCGGTGCTTGACCTTCTTGTTGAATGCTCTAATCATTCGCTTCTGATAGATTTGTCCATGGCAGATGGATGCGAGTCGCTTCTCGTCGATCAAGTTGATCTGGTCAAGGCGAGTCTGGATCCATTCATCTTCGCCTAACTCTGCGTCCTAGAGGACTCTGGTTGAGGGTATATGAACTTCGATGGGTAGGACTGCTTCCATACCGTATACAAGAGAGAATGGAGTTGCCCCTGTAGATGTTCGTACTGTAGTGCGATAACCATGGAGAGTAAACGACAACATCTCATGCCAATCCTTGTAAGTCACTGTCATCTTATGTATAATCTTCTTGATATTCTTGTTGGCGGCTTCCACTGCGCCATTCATCTTAGGCCGATATGGAGAAGAGTTGTGATGCTTGATCTTGAACTGCGTGCAGAGTTTGGTGATTATTTTGTTGTTAAGATTATAGCCGTTATATGTGATAATCCTTTCGGGAGTGCCATACCGACAAATAAGATTATGCTTGACGAATCGAGCCACAACATTCTTGGTAATAGATGCGAACGAGGCTGCTTCTACCCACTTGGTAAAGTAGTCGATTTCCATAAGGATGAAATGATGTCCGTTCGAGGTAGTAGGTTTGATTTCTCCGATCATCTCAATGCCCCACATTGCGAAAGGCCAAGGAGCGGTCAAGACATTTAATGGTACTGGAGGTATGTGTACTTTGTCTGCATATATCTGGCATTTGTGACAAGATCGAGCATAGCGGTGACAATCAGCTTCAATGATGGACCAGTAGTAACCTGTTCTCAAAATCTTCTTAGCCATTGCATGTCCACTGGAGTGGGTACCAAATGCGCCTTCGTGTAACTCTTCCATGATTCGTCTCGCAGTGTTCTGATCCACACAGCGGAGTAAGCACAAATCGTGGTTGCGCTTGTATAAGATGTCGTTGCTGAGAAAGAATTTGGATGCAAATCTTCTCAAGAACTTCTTATCATTGACAGATGCCCCTGCGGGATATTCCTGAGTCTCGAGATACCTCTTCACTTTGTAGGACCAAGGATTCTCTACTGTATCAAGTTCATAACAATATGCTGGTTCGTTAAACTTTTTGATGATGATTTGGGGAGCTTCGTTGTCCCATCTGACTTTGAACATAGATGACATAGTAGCTAATGCGTCTGCCAACTGATTCTCTTCTCGTGGAATATGATTGAAAGTGATCTCTTTGAAGTAGGGGATCAAACTCAGAACATGATCTCGATATGGAATGAGATTCGGATGCTTCGTATCCCACTCGCCCTTTATTTGACTGACCACTAAAGCTGAGTCTCCGTACACTTGCAAGAATTTGATTCTCAAGTCAATAGCAGCTTTAATACCCATGATGCACGCTTCGTATTCGGCCATGTTGTTAGTGCAGCTGAAACATAATCTGGCGGTGAAAGGAGTGTGTCCGCCTGTAGGGGATGTAATGATGGCGCCAATGCCATTGCCAAGTGCGTTTGAGGCTCCATCAAAGACCATAGTCCATCGGGATCCTGGTTCAGGTCCTTCGTCTGGGCCTGGTTCTTCACAATCTGTAACTAGTAGAACATCCTCATCTGGAAATTCGAACTGCATAGACTGATAGTCATCTACGGCTTGATGAGCCAAATGATCGGCTACCACACTTCCTTTGATCGCTTTCTGAGAAGTGTACTGGATGTCATATTCGGTCAAGATCATTTGCCATCTTGCTATTCTTCCGGAGAGAGCTGGTTTCTCAAATATGTATTTTATCGGATCCATCTTGGAAATCAACAAGGTAGTGTGAGTCAACATATACTGTCTTAGTCGGCGAGCAGCCCAAGCCAAAGCGTTGCAAGTTTTCTCAAGCTGCGAGTATCTTGTTTCACAGTCGGTAAACTTTTTGCTAAGGTAGTATATTGCATGCTCTTTTCGACCAGACTCGTCATGTTGCCCCAACACACACCCCATTGAGTTCTCTAACACTGTCAAGTACATGATAAGAGGTCTTCCTTCGGCGGGTGGCATCAGGATAGGAGGATTCTGTAGGTACTCCATGATTTTGTCAAAAGCGAACTGGCAATCGTCGTTCCATTCCACTGCTTGATATTTCTTTAGTAACTTGAAGATTGGCTCACAAGTAGCAGTTAGATGCGCAATGAATCTGGCAATGTAGTTCAAACGTCCAAAGAAACCTCTGACTTCCTTCTCAGTGCGGGGCGCTGGCATCTTTTGAATAGCTTTAACCTTGGCAGGGTCAACTTCAATACTTTTACCACTGACAACAAACCCTAAGAGTTTACCGGATCTGACTCCAAAGGTGCACTTGTTGGGATTGAGTCTCAGTCTGTACTTCTTCAGTCTATCAAACAGTTTCCGCAAATGATCGAGATGTTCTTCTTCAGTCTGTGATCGAGCTATCATGTTGTCGATGTAAACCTCTATCTCGTGATGAATCATGTCATGAAATAATGACACCATGGCACGTTGATAAGTGGCGCCTGCATTCTTCAGTCTGAACGACATGGCCTTGTAGCAGAAAGTGCCCCACTGTGTTACGAAAGTAGTCTTCTCCATGTCTTCAAGAGCCATTTTGATCTGATTGTAACCAGAGAAACCATCCATAAAGGAGAAAACCTTATGTTGAGCGGTGTTGTCAACCAGAACATCTATATGAGGAAGTGGAAAATCGTCTTTCGGACTTGCTCTGTTCAAATCTCTATAATCCACACACATTCGTACTTTACCATCCTTCTTAGGTACGGGTACCACGTTTGCAACCCACTGTGTATAAGAAGTAACAGCTAGGAAACTAGCATTGAACTGCTTCATAACTTCGCTTTGATTTTCTCTGACATTTCAGGACGCATGCGACGAACCTTCTGTTTCACAGGGAGAAAACCTTCTTTTGTCGGTAAACGGTGTACCACAATGTCAATGTCTAAACCCAGCATGTCTTTGTATGACCAAGAAAAAACCTCGATATAGTCTCGTAGCATCTGAACCAACCTCTCTTTGACACGGCTTTCAAGACCCGCTCCTATCTTGATCTCTTCTCTGTCTTCATTAGTACCAAGATTCACAACCTCAACTAGCTCTTTGTGTGGCTGTATAACTCGTTCTTCTTGCTGTAGCAGTCTGACAAGTTCTCCTGGCACTTCACAATCTTCCTCACCTTCGTCTTCGGCTTGGTAGATCGGATTATCGAAGTCATATTTAGAAATAGCATAGTTGTTATCAACGAGATTCAGAGTGAATCTGCAGTGTATCACGTGCGTGTGTGTAAGAACACATAGATTTTGAAGGGGTGGTAAAAGTAAAAGAAAGAAAATAACACTTAAATGCAAAAGTCCAACGATTTTATTGAATGAAAATATGCAAATGACAGATAATAACCCTCACAAACGAGCCATGATGCCCCGGGCAAGGCACTAGGCTTTAGAGTTTATTGTTCAAAGTGTAAGAAACGAAAAGCAAAACAAAAAACAAAAGCAATTACTCCCGTCTAAAGGAGATTGGTATGACGTCTTCAGTCTTCCAATTGTTGAGTCCGTTGTCGGGAGTTGGGAAGGTCCACTTGCTGATGTCGAAGTCGTTGTCGTTGTGTTCTATAGCATGGACTCCATTCTGGCTGATGCGGAAGGGAAGCATGCCGCACGTTTGCAGCATATCATCTTGACCTTTGATGGTGAAGCCTAAACCAGTCTTGTCAGATTTGAAAGGAAGATCGGGGAGCTGACCCCAAATAGTACTACCTCCTTCTTATACTGCATCTTGAGCATCCTTCAGCGAGACCATCTTAGGCGGAACTTTAGTAACTTCAGGGGTGACAGGAGAGTTAACAGGCGTGACTCTTGGAACTATTTCGAAAGCTTGACAGGGAGTCTCGAAGAATTCACCTTCCATCTCGAGTTATCGGAATGACTACAGATGACTGACCATGTATTCTTCTTCACCGCATACTATAACAACTTTCCCCTTCACTGGGTACTTGACACGATGCAAGGTAGGTAACACCGCCATGTGTATCCAGGCGTCCAAGTAGGCAAGAAGGTGGACGGATGTCCATGACAAAGAAAGTGGAGTCGAAAGTGGGAAAGCGACTTTATGAGCGAATGAGCTCTCCAGTATTGTTCGTTTAGAACCATCAAAAGCTCTCACAATTATCATTTGGGCTTCAAGACCAATCCTTCAACATCAAGTCGGTCAAAAGCACTCTTGGTAGGATATTCGAGGAGGCGAGCGGTATCTACCAAAACATGAGACAATGTAACGCCTTGCATTCAGAGATGTGCAAGGCTTTGTTGTGTTCCTTCGGGGAGTCAAATCGACATTAGAAGCCTAGACCGTTGTTGGCGGCCGGGCTAGCAATACAAACTTCAAGCGATCGGTAGTAGTGTCTTGCGATGCGTGAGCATTCTTGAGAACTTCACCAAGGCTTTAGCATGAGCCTCGAGCACAAGCGGAGCAAGCATGGAGATCTTGGATGAGTCATCCCAATGTTCCACAACATTGTAGTCACTCTTCTTGATGATCTTGAATTTCCTCCATTTCTTGTTTGGAGGTATTTTGACTTCTTTTGGCACTACATGCGGCGGGATGAGTCAGGTTCTTTCCTCAGCTTGGAGGCGGTTCAATAGGCGGAATCGGTGGAGTCAATGTCTTTTGGAGGAGAGATTTCTGGAGAAAACACTCTTCCGGTTCTAGTCACCTTACTTGATCCGGTGATGTTGTCAATGTCAAGAACGGTAGCTTCCATTGTAATGTCCTCAATGGTCAGAGGGTCTTGCTTGACGCCATGATAGTAAACCTCGGCTCCATAGTTCCAAGGGATAGCTTTGTCAGAGGAATATGGAACTGATCTAGGAGAAGTAATGATGAGAGGTGCCACTCTAAGCACAGAATCAGCAGAAGAGATCCTTATTGTGTTTACATCAGCACAGTCTTCTGGGAAATCGTCTCCCCATCCGGTCGCCTTAACATCTTCAATAGGAATCTTGTAGCTTTCAGGAACAGTATACTTCACCATGTAATCAAACTTTCCACTTGGCTGCCCCAAGGTGTCCCATACTTCTGGTACAGTTTCGTTCACATCTTCGATCTTTAGATTCTTAGTCATGTCTTCACATAAATTCTCCACAGGCGAAGGTTTCAGAAATAGCACTTCCCGGTTATCCATCATGCATTGAATACGTCTTCTCAACCAAGCACATCCGTCAGGTGTAGATGGGCACCACCGACAGTTCTCTGGGCACCCTGGATTGACACCGGCTTACAGCAAATTCTTCTTAACAATCATCAGAGGAATAGTCAAGTCGTTCACATCAAACACATAACAGTTCTTGTCAATAGCATTGGAACTTTTGTCGTGGTTAGGCATTGGTGCATTGATCACATTTGGAGTCTCAACTGGAGGATCAAACACAATTTCTTTAGCTTCAATCATGTCTTGAATCTTGTTCTTCAGAGCCCAACAATCATCAGTGTTATGTCCAGGGCTGTTGGAGTGGTAAGCACACTTAGCATTAGGATTGTATCTCGGAGAGGAAGTGTTGATGTTTTGAGGAGGATCCCTCAAGGTAATCAGCTCTGCTTTCAACATGTGTTGCAATGCTTGCGACAAAGGCATGTTGATCTTTGTAAACTGTCTTTGTGGCGCATTTTGGTTACGTGCGTTGTCTCGCTGAGGTTGTACTGATGTAGGATTGGAGATCACAACTGCCCCCATAGATTGAGCACGGTCGGTCTTGGCTCGGCTTTTCTGACCATACACAACATTGCTTCTTTCTTACCACCAAAATATCTCTTCGCAGCATTTGAGGATGACTCTACCTGAATCTTTCCGCTCTTGATTCTAGCTTCAATGCGCTCTCCTATAAGTATCAACTCGGTGAATCCAGCTGAAGAGTTTCCAATCAGATGATTGAAGAATGGGCCTGTTAGTGTTCCCATAAACATATCAACCAACTCTCTATTGGACAAGGGTGGCTGAACTCTGCCTGCTAGGTCTCTCCATTTCTGAGCATATTCTTTGAACTTATCATCACGACCCATAAACATACTTTGTAGTTGCATGCGAGTGGGTGCCAATTCAGCATTGTACTAGTACTTGAACTTACAGGGAATCACCACACCAGGAACAAGACTCAGATCATCAAAATTCAGCCCGGACATCTTCAGATTTTCCACAGCATTCAGACGGTCTTCAAGTTGTTTGTATTTGTCATCTTCAAAAGAGTACTGCTCGTGCTCATAGTCTTCCTCTTTGTTTTCAGACTCACGTTGGTCTCCTTCGTTGTTCTTGATACTTCCCTCAGTTTCGACACTCTTATCTGAGAGTTCTATCCGGCTGACTACTCTAGGACCACCTTTGTGACGTCTGCCCAAGTTGAGAACACCAATGACCTTCTTCTTTCTGTTGATGAGCTTCTTCAGATCTTCCTGGCCTTGGACCAAACTGGTGAACATTTCCTGGAACTGTGCATTCTGAGCCTGGAGATCATTGATAGTCTGTTCAAGAGCCATTTCTGCTAAAATAAATAGCGAGAAAATGAGAAAACCGATCTTCAATGTACCTGTTATGCAATGTTATGCTATGATATGCAATGTTTAGGCAAGTGCAATGCAATGTTTTCAAGGACCTTAGGAATTTAAATTTGTTAAACAAGCACGAACAAACTTTATTAGTTTCTTTTTATTCTTTTTCTTTTTAAGTACAAAAGATAGTTTGGAAAATAAAAGAACAAAAACTCTTAAAGCTCTTGGTCTCCCATGAGCGCTTCCTCTTGGTATTGAAGTAGGCGTTGATTTTCCGCTCCTCGTGAAGTAACTTGGTCAACTCTAGTACCTTCTTCTCGCTTGCATAGCACTGAGCTTCAAATGTATCCCTTTCTTCTTTAAGTTGAATCCAGGATCTCTTCAAGTCTTCCGAAATCGGTAGGCATGTCGGGATGGAGAACAGTATAGGGTACGTCACCTATAGCAACAGGTTCCATAATTACTGGTAACACGGGTGGAAATGGCATCATGAGGTTTTGAGCTCGAGCTCGCACCCATTTGAGGTAAGGTTCCCAAGGAATGGAATTCTAGTGTTCCAAAGTCTTGGTATCAGTCTTCTTTACCATGCCCCAAGCGTCTATGAACCTTCAATGGTAATTCTGGAGATCGTGGTTGTAGTCGAACACAATATCTTGGAGAAGCATATCATGAGGACCATCTTTTCGAGCATAATCAAACTGACGTAGAGCTAGAGAAGGATTGTAAGTGATGCCTCCCCTTATGCCAAGGAGTGGTACATTAGGGAATTCTCCATAACGTTCAATGAAAGTGAAGTCCTTTTGAGAGAAAAGACACCAACGAATATCTAAATGAGAGAGTGACATTAGTCTTTGAGACCATTTCAATCTTTGCTCGTTCTTCATTATTGATGGAGGAAGGTGCAAAATAAACCACCTGGAAAGTAACGGTATGCAACACATGAGAGTTCCTTGTATTTTGATAGTACGAGTATGGAGAGAATGCAGGATGTCTCCAAGTAAGGTAGGCACATGATTATGAGTGAGGAATATCTTGATGGCGTTCACATCTATGAACTGATTCGGATTAGGAAATAGAACCAATCCGTAGATTAACAAAGCCAAGATGTCTTCGAATGCTTGGAAACTCATAGCTATGAGGAATTCCCGAGATTTCTTTATTAAGAACTTAGCAAGTAAACCTTTAACTCCGCATCTTGTTTCCCAATTGGCTTCAATGTCTGAGCGCTTTAGGTGTAATGCTAATGCAATGTCTTCGTACTTAGGAGCCTTTTCTAAACCGGTGAATGGCATCTAATCAAGAATAGGTATCCCAAGTAGCTTAGAGAACTCTTCCAAGGTAGGAACTAACTGATAATCTGGGAATGTAAAGCAATGGTGTTTCGGATCGAAGAACTGGAATAAGACGTGCATCATATCTTCTTCAAACCGGAGATATGACATTCAGTGTGACAGATGTTATGACATTCAGTGTGACATTCTGTTCTGCAGAATCTGTTTTTCCTGAGACTTTTCAGGAAGTTTGTTGAGCTACTATATTATATTTTTCTGTTACTAGAATGCATGCTCACGTGGCTGCTAGGTTAATCTTAGTTAAACCTAAATTGGTTGTTGAAAAGACCATGTTTTTAGGATTAAATTAAGTGAACCCTAGCTATCTTTATGAAAGCCCAAAACTGAAGTTTCAGGACTGCTTCTATAAAAGGAATTTAACCCTTACTCTGCTGCTGTGACTCTGGAATTTATTGAAGATATAGCAGGTTGTAATTTGTGTAATTCTAGTTTCTCTTGTGAGCCAAGAAATTATCAATTGATAAGTGCCTTGGACTAGGATTTGTTTGTAAGGGTAGTTTATCACTCAAAGCATTGAAGCACGAGTGTTTGTCTCTTGATTAAAGCTGTGAAGCAAAATCAAGATAGTTTATTGAAGTGTGTCTTCACAATTCAATTATTCAATAGGTTGATATCACTGCTGTGATTGAGGGGGAGTGAGTATGAACTCAGGTCTAAGTAGGACTTAGATTGAAGTTGCATTGGATAGTGTAACACGGTGAACTGACTTTGTAGGATTTTTGTATCGCAAATGTGCGGATAGCAAGAGTCGCCACCGACTTTTCTTTTATCCAATTAAGGGAAGGTAAAAAGTACAGAAAAAGACCTTCGTTAGATTCTGAGTAAGGGAGAAGGTTATGAAAAGGGAAGGTATTAGCACCCCTTTCCATTCGTAGTTATCTACGGGCTCTTAGTTGCTTCTTAGATCACTTTAAAATTGCTTTCTGTGTGTTTGACAAAAATGTTTTGAAAAGGCATTTCGCTTTGAATTTGTAATGATTCATGTAGGAATGTATACAAAGTGTTCGGAAATGTTTCGTTTTGAAAAGAGTTTGAACTTTGATAAAAGTGTGTTGTGTGAAAAGTATTTTGATAGAGCAAGCAACTAAAAGTCTTATTACCTACTCAGAATGGGTCGTTTTCGTGTTGTTTTACGTTCCTTTAGAATTGTGCTATCCGTACCATTAGTTGGCAGGTAACCCTATTCGTTGGATGTAAAAGGGACATTCGAAGGGACATCGGATGGTCATAGAAGGCAACTTATAGGAGTATCCTAGCACATTCGAAGGGACGATCATCACTTTTCGTAGGCAACAATCGAGGGACGAGATCATGTTTTCGTAGGCCACGTCGAGGGACTCATGGTCTTTGATTCGAAGGGACTATGATGATATGTTTGTAGGAAGCGGTGCTAGGATACCTCTACGTTCGAGGGACTTGACCATTTATTCAAAAGGCAACGAGAGAGAATTACCCTAAGGGGTGCATGTGTGAAAAGAGTGTATCAAATTCAGATATTTTATCTTGAAATTAGAAGTGATCTACGTTCGTTTTTATCTTGCCATACACGCCTAATTACTAGCAGTTTATAGGGTGCAGAAAGTAAATTGCGGAAAGTAAAGTGCGGAAAGTAAATGTCCTACGCTATTACATGGCTTTGGGGCAGTTACATAATAGGAGTGCAGAAAGTAAAATCCTAATTAAACTATAACATCCCATGAGCAGTTACATAATATTTGAAAAGAATGCGAGAAAATAAATCCTAACTATTACAACCTGTAAGCAGATACATAATAATCAGAAAATATAAGAAATCCGCATAACAGAAAAATACGTTAGTAAAAGAAAGTTTTGAATGAAGAAAAAATGTTTTTGGGTTAATGATGATAATTAGATGATAGGATAATTTTTTGGGAATTTTCTGGATTGGTTTTGATGAAGAAAAATAATTAAAAGTCAATTTAATGGTTAATTAACAATTAATTAAAATATGCATGCAAAAATATTAATTTTTATGTCAAAAATTAAATAAGTATTTTTCTGATTAAAATGCAAAAAGAAAATATTTTTGGTGATTTTTTAATGCATGAGAAAAATATTTGAAGAGAAAATAAATTAAAATAGAAAATATTAAGAAAATAGAAAAAAGAGTTAGTTTTGTAAAGTGGTAAAAAATATGTTGCAAAGCTAGGGATCGAACCCCTGACCTTCCTTTCACATGCACGCGCCTTTGCCACTGAGCCATCCTGCGTTTGGTGTTAGTTAAATGAAACAAAAACAATATGAACGAAATTGAATTCTGAGAATCCAGAAACCGCGCGAAGAACTTCATCTTCTTCGTTTGAATTTTCAAACCTATAGCGACGGCCTGGTTCGACGCTAAAGCCCTTGCAAATTTCCAAAATCACATACAAGCAATATAAATTCATTGTGAGTACATGGTTCGACTGGGTTTTGTCTCCTGAACACGATGGTGGTCTAAGTTTTGTCCAATTTTTCCTATTTCAGAAAACTCCAATTAGAGCAGATGAACCCTAACCATGGTGAATTCTGATTCAGGTGTCTAAACTCCAATTAACCTATGCAGAAAGTTTCGAAACTCCATTCTAAACACAAACAAAGCATCAAAACATGTTAAATATGCATGAAAATCAAAAATCAAAATTGAGTTAGAATGTGCAAACCAAAATCTGGAATTCACGATTCTTGATGTTTTTGTGATCTGTAAAGGTCTGGGATGAATCAATGAACCTCCAGGAACGTGTTTGGATGCTTAGAATTGGCTGAATCGAAGCAAAAACAGAGCTGCAAGTTGATTGAGTAGAATGGTTTTTTTGAGTTTTGTTAGGGTTCTTAGAGGCAGAATTCTCGTCCTTGTGTCATGTGAATGCATTGTGTACTTATAGTGGATGGATTTAGGTCAAGAATCATGAAGAAATAATGTACCAATCAATGAGAAAATATTTGATTTGGTATAAAACCAAATATTGCCTTTTTGATCAAATTTCAATCAATTCCCTTGCCAATTAATGCAAATTTCGAATTTTCCAGCTTGTGTGGCTTGCTTGATCCTCAAGAATGAGAGAAAAATCCAATTTGCATTTAATTTTGATTTTCTACCTTTTATTTTAATTTAATTGGCTTTTAAATGATTAAAATCCAAAATAAATAGAAAATAAAAGATAAAAATCGTGGCGTTGGGCTTGGAGGTTCCAAATTAGCTGAGGAACAAGTTTGAACCAAGAAAAGTTAGGCCCATATGCAAAATGTTGGATTTTGACAAGTATTTCTCTTTGTGCACCTCTTCAAAAATGCTCAACTTGTGCAAGTTGTATCTTGCTCAATTTTTAACATTTTTTGGTGTTCTTGGACTTTTTAGAAAGCTCTAGAATTCCTCTAAACAACGTATTTGGTTTCATCTCAATTGAAGTTTCCATGCTCAATAACACTTCTTTACAAAAAGTTGACTTTTTGTTGACTTTGAAAATGACCTGTAATGTTTTGATCCATATCTTTAAAATGAAGCGTTTTATGACCATGCTTGTGAGACCTGAAGTTGTAGAGAATTGGATTCTCTTCAAAATGAGAGGTGGTGGAAAAATTTCTGATAAAGTATGAGAAAGTTATGCCTGCTCAAAGTTCTGTTGACTTTTGTCTAAGAAAGCCCAATTTAGAAACTTTAACTTTTGATCAATTCTTGAGTTTTCTTGATGAATCATGATCAAACCTTGATCATATGATGAATATCACTTCAAAATATTGATGTTGACCAAAAAATATGAAGTTTGACTGTATGTTGACCACAGTTGACTTTTTGTCCAATACAACTGATTTTCAACCATCTGAGCAATTGTCTGAGGAAACTTGACTTGTGAGGCTTGAAACTTGACATGGAGAATCTTTGAAGCATATGAAGAGGCATGAAGGACATTGGAGATGTTGGAAGTCCATCTGAAGCTGAGAATTGCCAAACCCTAGTTTGGGTTGATTGTCTAGGAGAGAGTTTTGTCTGATCAACTCTTGAGGAATCTTTGAGTATGGATGTATGAGATATCTTGAGAAGATGGAGGGCAAATTTTGGGGTATGATAGGTAGGTTTTAAGTGAAGGAGATAAACTGGTTGGTTTATTCTTGAATTAATTCTACTAATAGTGAATTTCCTCCCTGGCTTGGTAGCCCCCAGATGTAGGTGTAGTTAGACACTGAACTGGGTAAACAACTTATTGTGTTCTTTTCTGCTGTTTAAATTTATTGTGTGAATTGTTAACAGAGTGTCAGATAGTGTGTCATAACATTCTCTGTGACATCACGTATCTGCTGCCAGAAATTCCAATTGGTATTAGAGCAGGCACCCTGCCTGTTATTTTTGGGTGAGATCTAGGGATAATTGTTTCTGGCGTAATGGATAAGGAAAGAGGATTTGGAGGTAGACCACCTATTATGGATGGGTCTAATTATGATTACTGGAAACCTCGTGTGGAAACCTTAGTAGATATTAAAGCTTGGAGAGTTGCTGACAAAGGATGGAAACATCCCACCAAGCTTGAGAAAGATGGGACTACTGTCTTGAAACTTGAGGAGGAATGGAGCAAAGAGGAAGAGGAGCTAGCTCTGGGGAACTCTAAAGCATTGAATGCCCCATTCAATGGTATTGACAGAAATATCTTCAGACTAGTTCATCAATGTGAGCTGGCCAAGGATGTTTGGGACACTCTCAAAACTACTCATGAGGGGACATCCAAGGTGAAGTTGTCAAGACTTCAGATGCTCACTACCAAATTTGAGAATTTGAAGATGAAAGAAGATGAGACTATTCATAAGTTTCACATGAATATTTTGGAGATTGCCAACACCTCAGGAGCACTTGGTGAAAAGATGTCAGAAGAAAAGCTGGTGAGAAAGATTCTCAGATCCTTGCCTAAAAGGTTTGCAATGAAAGTGATTGCAATAGAGGAGGCTCAGGACATCAGCACCTTGAAGGTTGAAGAACTTATTGGATCTCTTATGACTTTTGAGATGGGAATCAGTGAAACTGTTGACAAAAAGAACAAGAGCATAACACTTGTATCCAATACTGAAGAAGGATGCAAGGTGGAAGATGAAGAGAAGATATCTGAAGCTATAGCTATGCTTGGAAGATAGTTCAACAAGCTCATCAAGAGGATTGATCTAAAGTCAAGGTCAAATGTCAAGGACATTTCATCTGACATCAGCAGATCTTATGACTCCAGTAGAAGATCCAAGTCAGAGGAAAAAGGAAGTCAAGGCAGTGGAATCCAATGTCATGGATGTGAAGGATTTGAACATATTAGAGCTGAATGTCCTACCTTTCTTAAGAAACAAAAGAGAGGAATGAATGTTACTTGGTCTGATGGTGAATCAAGTAGTGACTCTGAAGAGGAATCAGCCAAATTTGTCACTGCACCTTCTGAAAGTGGCAATCCTGATAATGACTCTAATGATGAGGAAGTGACTTTTGAAGAACTTGCTGATACTTACAAGAAGCTGTGTATCAGAAGTGGTGAAGTATGTCAGCAAAATGAAAAACAGAAAAAGCTGATTGAGAAGTTGGAGGCAGAAAATGTGAAGCTGGAAGCTGAGAAGAAGGAAAATACAATCACTATAAGTCATCTCAATAGTGAGATTATAGTGTTGAACTCCAAACTTGATCAGATGTCTAAATCTGTCAAAATGTTGACATCTGGTACTGATAAGTTGGAAGAAATTCTTCAGCTTGGACAAAATGCAGGAAATAAGCATGGTCTAGGATATGTGGCTGAAAAGAAACCTGTTGGTGACATTAAGAAGAAGAGACATGGGAAACCAATGTCAAAACAGTTGTCACAACATAAAACAGGAAATGTGTCTGGCTCAGGGTATGTGGCTGCAAAGAGATTTGCTAATAACCAGGAGAGGAACAAACCAGGCAAGTCAATGGCAAAGAAGATGTCACACCACAAAATAGGAAATAGGTCTGCCTCAGGATATGTGGAGGCTAAGAAATTTGTTAATAACAAAAGGAAGAACAAACCTAATGAACCAATGTCAAAACAAATTTTACAACATTGGGTTCAACATCAAAATCATAGAAACTTGAACAAAAAGTTTCAAAGATGGAGATGTCATTATTGTGGAAGGTTTGGTCACATAAAGCCTTTTTGCTTTAGGCTACATGGATATCCTAACCAAGGTTCTTATGAGAAGCCTAAGACCAACAGGGTATCATAAACTCAACAATGGAAGAAGAAGACTGTAGCTCTGGTAGCTCACACTTCTCTTAGAGTGTCTGCCAATGAAGATTGGTACTTTGATAGTGGGTGTTCTAAGCATGTGACTGGAGACAGAAATCTCCTCAATGATGTTAAACCTCATTCTACCAGTTTTATTACTTTTGGAGATGGAGGTAAAGGAGAAATCAAAGATATTGGAAACTCAAATTGGTCTGGAGTTCCAAATCTAAATGGGGTGTTGCTGGTAAAAGGTTTGACTGCCAATCTCATCAGCATAAGTCTGCTATGTGATATGGGATACATGTTGGAATCTGAGAACACCACTCTGTCTCATGTGTGCTTGTCATACCCCAAAATTTGCCCTCCATCATCTCAAGACATTTCATACATCCATACTCAAGGATTCTTCAAGGATTGATCAGACAAACCCTCTCCTAGACAATCAACCCAAACTAGGGTTTGACAATTCTCAGATCAAGATGAACTTCCAACATCTCCAATGGTCTTCATGCCTCCTCATATGCTTCAAAGATTCTCCATGTCAAGTTTCAAGCCTCACAAGTCAAGATTGCTCAGACAATTGCTTAGATGGTCGAAAATCAGTTGTATTGGACAAAAAGTAAACTGTGGTCAACATACAGTCAAACTTCACAATTTTTTGTCAACATCCTCATTTTGAAGTTACATTCATCATTTGACCAAGGGTTGATCATGATTCATCAAGAAAACTCAAGATTTGCTCAAAAGTCAAACTTTCTAAATTAGGGTTTCTAGGTGAAAAGTCAACTGAACTTTGACTGATCATAACTTTCTCATACTTTCTCAAAAATTTCCCCACCAAAGCTCATTTTGAAGGAAATTCAATTCTCTACAACTTCATGTCTCACAAGAATGTTCAAAAAATGCTTCATTTGGAAGGTATGGATCAAAATATTACAGGTCCTTTTCAAAGTCAACAAAAAGTCAACATTTTGTTTTGAAGATATATTGAGCATGGAAACTCCAATTGAGATGAAACCAAAGAGGTTGGTTAGAGGACTCTTAGAGCTTTCTAAAAAGTCCAAGAACACGCAAAAATTTGGAAAATTGAGCAAGATACACCATTCACAAGTTGGGAAATTTTGAAGAAGTGCACAAAGAGAGATACTTCTAAAAATCAAATTTTTTGCAAATGGGCTTACTTTTTCTTCATCCAAACTTGTTCTTTATACAATTAGGAATATCCAAGCCCAATGCCACGAATTTGTATTTTATTTTTCTATTTAATTTGGATTTTATTCATTTAAATACAAATTAAATTCAAAAATAAGGTATAAAATCAAAATTAATTGCAAATTTGATTTTTCTTTCTTCCTTGAGATCCAAGGAACCCAATAAAGCCAACAAATTTCGAAATTTGATTGGATATGGCAAGAATTGATTGAAATTGATCAAAAAAAGAGAAAATTTGATTTGATACAAAATCAAATATATTTTGCATTGATTGATGATTGATTCTTCCTCAAATCAGCTCCAATTCCATCTACTATATATACACAATACATAGCACATGATTGAGAACGGAAAAATTGGCTTGAGGAACCCTAACCTAATTCAAAAAAGCCGTGCTATACAAGCTACTAGCAGCCTGGGATTAAGGTCGATTCAATTGATTCCAAGCATCAAAACACCTTCCTTGACATCCGCTGAATCGATCCAGACCTTTACATTGCCCAAAAACATCAAGAATCAAGCAAATACGATTTCAGTTTGTTCTTATTTTTCCAAAATCGAATTCTGTTTATCATGCATTATTAACGAGTTTTGATGTTTGTTTTGTGTTTAGAATGAAGCTTGCTAAGTTTCTGGATGGTTTAATTGTATTTCTATGGCCGGAAACACGAATCACCATGATTAGGGTTTCCTGAACCGAATTAGGGTTTCTTTAAAACGGAAAAATTGGACCATGAGACCACCACCATCGTGTTTAGAACGATGTTTCCAATCGATTTATACCCTTGAATGTTATTTATATTATCTGTGCTTGATTTTGGAAAATGCAGGGGTTATAGCGTCGCACTGAGGCCGACGCTATATTTTCAAATATTCAAAACGAAAGAGATGAAGTTTGGTGCGAGGACGATGCAGTCAGGAAGAGACACCTGTTCACAAGCTACTCGTTCCGATCCAATGACACGCGTGCACTCCAGCTCAGTTGGCAAAGGCGTGGGGGTGTGAAGGCAGCGTCCTGAGTTCGATCCCTGGCCATGACATTTGGTATTTTTCACTTGTTTTGCATTTTTTTCATATTTTATATAATATTTTGCATACATTTTAGTTTAATGTCAACAATTTTTACCATGCATTTAAAAATACCAAAAAATATTTTTCTTTTTGCATTATTTCCAGAAAATGTTTATTTAATTTATAAAATTAAAAAATATTATTTTGCATGCATATTTAATTTAATTGTTAATTTATCATTTAAATCACATTTAATTGATTTTTAATTATTAAATCATCTCCAAAAAAATCCCAAAAAATTATTTTAGCATATTAATGTTATTTCTAGCATGAAATATTTTTCTCATTTAAAAATTATTATTTTTGCTAACATTTTTCTCTTATTCGATTTCCTCGTATTTTCCGATTTCTCATCTTTTCACAGGTTATCCCGTTTCGGACGATTTCTCTTTATCGTTTTCTTTTTTTCCAATAATGTAATTGATCATGGGATGTAATAGTTTAATTAGGGCTTTTATTTTCCGCATTCTTAAATTATGTATCTGCCCCAAAGCCATGTAATAGCGTAGGATTTATCTTTCCGCACTTTAATTTCCGCAATTTATTTTCCGCATCTTGTAAACTGTTAGTAATTAGGCGTGTATGGCGGACTAAAATCAACATAGCTCACTCTAATTTTCAAGATAACATGAATCAAAATCAACACACTCTTTTCACACATGCACCCCTTAGGGTAATTCTCTCTCGTTGCCTTACGATTCAAATGGTCATGTCCCTCGAGCGTAGAGGTATTCTAGCACCGTGCCTTCAAAACAAATCATCATAGTCCCTTCGATACAAAGATCATAAGACCCACGATGTCGCCTCCGAATACATGATCTTGACCCTCGATTGTCGCCTACGAAAAATGATGATAGTCCCTTCGAATGTGCTAGGATACTTCCTACAAGTTGCCTTCTATGACCATCCGATGTCCCTTCGAATGTCCCGCTTACATCCAACGAATGGAGTTACCTACCAACTAATGGTATGGATAACGCTATTCTAAAGGAACGTAAAATAACACGAAAACGACCAATTCTGAGTAGGTAATAAGACTTTTAGTTGCTTGCTCTATCAAAATACTTTTCACACAACACACTTTTATCAAAGTTCAAACTCTTTTCAAAACGAAACATTTCCGAACACTTTGTATACATTCCTACATGAATCATTACAAATTCAAAGCGAAATGCCTTTTCAAAACATTTTTGTCAAACACACAGAAAGCAATTTTAAAGTGATCTAAGAAGCAACTAAGAGCCCGTAGATAACTACGAATGGAAAGGGGTGCTAATACCTTCCCTTTTCATAACCTTCTCCCTTACTCAGAATCTAACGAAGGTCTTTTTCTGTACTTTTTACCTTCCCTTAATTGGATAAAAGAAAAGTCGGTGGCGACTCTTGCTATCCGCACATTTGCGATACAAAATCCTACAAAGTCAGTTCACGATATTACAGTGCTCTACAGACAAAGATAAAGAGGAAGTAAGATTGGGACAACAAGAACCTGGTCATCCACATCTCAGAGGAATGAAAAGGATCAGTTCCTTAGAGGGAGTCAGAAGGATACCAAGATTTCACTTTGATAAAGGGAGAATTTGTGGTAAGTATAAGGCTGGACAGGAAATCAGAATGTCACACTCAATGTCTAGACATCTGACCACTCCTAAAGTACTGAAGCAAAGTACTAGGATCTGGCATGAAAGGCTAACCAAGCACCTTACTGTCAAAGGATATAGGAGAGGAGTCTTGGATGAAACCCTCTTTGTCAAAGGAGGAGAGATCATGGTGCTTCAAATTTATGTTAATAACATAGTTTTTGGAGGAATGCCTGACACAATTGTGAGACATTTTGGCAACCAAATGCAAGCTGAATCTGGGATGAGCCTCATTGGAGAGTTGACTCATTTTCTTGGACTGCAAGTCTCACAGATGGAAGACTCAACACTCCTTCCATAGAGCAAGTATGCAAGGAATTTTGTCAAGAAATTTGGAATGAAGAATGGCTGCCATAAAAGGACTCCTGCTCCCAGACATTTGAAGTTGTCCAAGAAAACAAGTGGAGAAAGTGTTGATCAAAGCTTGTGTAAAAGGTCTTTTGATGGATGTGTCTTCTTGAGAAACAATCTTATTTCTTGGATCAGCAAGAAGCAAAACTGTGTGTCCTTATACAATGTTGAAGCTGAATACATAGCAGTTGGTAGCAATTACTCTCAGATGATCTGGATGAAGCAGATGCTGACTGAGTACAATGTCATACAGGATGTCATGACATTGTACTGTGACATTCTTACTAAAACTCTTGAGGCTAGTCAGTTTAAGTCTTTAAGGGGCAAATTGGGTATTTGTCAATATGAGGAGTTGTAGCAATTAACTGTGCTTACAACAAGGGATGGAAGGGACCTTTTACTTCAATTATTTATAAGTGGGTTATTTAAGTATTTTCATATTATTTTTGAAAGGTCCAAGAAGAGGAAGAGACTCCTACATATAATAGTTTCCTCATTTGAAAGTAGTATTACATTTTCTTCATCCAAAAGAAACCTTGAAACCCTCTGCTATTCTCACTCTTATTCTCTCAAAAGCCATCAGCAAAATATGTCTTCATCATCTTCTTCATCTCAAGAATCAGGATCTTCATCTCCCTCCATGGCTAAAGTTAGGGCAAATGCTGAAGCCATGCAAGCTGAAGCACTAAGGGTCACTCCGCTGCGTGCAATGGCCACTGACCCAGAAAAAGTCAAGAAATTACGCACAAGGAATGCAAGAAGGTCACAAGCATCTCCTTCTAGTAAGACTTCTGTACCATCATCCTCAGTTCCTTCAGAAATAGTGAACAGAGAGGGGTCTAGGTCAGTGCATGAAGCCATAGCTAGGATAGTGACTAGTATCCTAAATGAGAATCAATCTGTACCTGGGATTTCAGTCCCTCTGAACCATAAGTCTGCTAGACCTAGTTTAGTAGTTGATCCAGATGTCAATGAGAATGTCAAGACATCCGGTGATCATGTTGATTCTCCTGTCAAGAATGATGTAAATCCCTCTGCTCCAGTTTCTGAAGGGTGTAAAGATGATAATATTGAATCCCCTGCTGCTAATGAGAATGAGATTTCTGATGAGATTCTTGAGGAATCCCCAGAACATTGTACCTCTGTTAAATCTCCTGCTATTTCTGCTGATAATCTCTCTGATAGCATTCTTGGAGAAACTCCAGAAAAACAAGCTGATGACAACCTGGAAGATTCTTCTGAGAAAAACACTAATCAGAATGTTGATTCTCATATCATCAATCTAGATGAGGAGTTCTCTGATAATGACCTCATCGCCAAAGTTAATCCCAGCATTGCTAAGAGGGTGATGAATAGGAAAGGGAAGCACAATGCTATTCCAAGTTCTGCTCAGAAAAAGGTTGCTAAAACTGATCATAAGACTCCTAGGTTTGAGAACAAAACTGAAGAAAAATCGGGGAAAGACCAGGCTGGAACTTCCAAAGGGAAGAGTAAGGTGAAGACTGTTGGAGGTATCTCTAAGCCAAAGAGAACCCAAATTGTAAAGAAGAGGAAGGCACCTGAACCCTCAGAACATGATGATGATTCTGATTTTAATGTCGAAGAGAATGTCTCAGACATTCACCCAAGAAAGAAGCCTTCTCTTTGGAAACTGTCCAAAGTCCCTGAAGTGGCAATTGACAACATTTCTTTCCACCACCTTGAGAATGCTAACAGGTGGAAATATGTGTGTTTGAAGAGAATTGCACTTGAAAGGGAACTGAATAAAAGTGCTCTTGAATGCAAGGATATGATTGATCTGATCAAAGAAGCTGGGTTGATGAAAACTGTGGTGAAGTTCTCAAATTGTTATGAAGTGTTGGTGAAGGAGTTCATTGTAAACTTGTCAAGTGGCTGTGCTGATGGAAGGTCAGCTGATTTCAAGACTATCTATGTCAGAGGGAGAAGAGTGAAATTTTCCCCAAGTATAATCAACAAATATTTGGAAAGATCAGATGAAGCTCAACCTAAGCTAGAAGAAACTGATGACCAAATCTGCCACACTATCACTACTAAACAAGTGAAACATTGGCCAATGAAAGGAAAACTAACTAACTGCCAGCAAACTAAGTGTTAAGTTTGCTATTTTGCACAAGATAGGGGCTGTAAACTGGGTTCCAACAAACCACAAGTCCACCATCTCCATTGGTCTGGGCAGATTCATCTTTGTTGTTGGTACTAAAGCAAAATTTGATTATGGAACCTATATTTTTGAGCAAACCCTTAAACATGCTGAAAGTTATGCAGTTAAAGGACCAATAGCCTTTCCCTCCCTCCTGTGTGGAATCATAGTTGATCAGTACCCTGACATACTTGGTGATAGAGATTCAATATGCAAAAGAGCTCCTGCTCTTGGATTTCATTACAAGCTCTTCCAAGGCAAACATGTCCCAGATATTGTCATGACATCTGCTAAGACATCAACTGTCAAAGAAAATTCTCAAAAGGAAAATGTCATTGCTGTGCTAAAAGCAACTTGCAAGGAGCTTGAAGCAAGAAAGCAAAGTTTGGAAGAACTGATCTCTACACTTGAAAAGGAGAAAGACACAGAGGTTGAGGAAGAAGGGCTTGATGGTGATGATTCTGCTGCACATATGGATGAAGATGCTGATGCTGATCAAGCAACTGCTGATGAAGAAGGTTCTGAAGATGTTTCCTTCCACAGTGCTTCTTATAGAGAGGAAAGCACTTGAGTTGTAATCCTGTGCCTTGTTGCTTCTGTTTTACTGTTTCCTGTTCTTGTTCCTTGGTCTGTATTTTCCCATTTTTTTTGGTTTGTATTCTGGAAGATTGTAATGTTTGTTAACAGCATTGTAAACTTAACATCTGTTGCTACTTCTCTTAATATATGATTGAATGCTTGGGGTACTTGTATTGACTTCTTTGGCCCCTTTGTGGCTAAAAAGGGGGAGAAGAAATATTGTGGGAAACTGTATTGGGAAATTGGGAAACTGTATGGAAATTTAAATTTGTATTTGGGCAATTGTGGGATTTCTGTTGGGTAGAATTTATCTTATCTCTAGGTTCTAGTTTCTTTAAGCTTAAGATAGCTTAGAACTAGTTTATTCTTCTACTACATAGGTACTCTGATGTTTTAAGTAGTTTTAGCCAAAAATGTGCCAAAGGGGGAGTTTGTTAGTTTTTTAGGTTGGCATTATTTTTTGGTAAAACTAGGTTATGGCATGTCTTGATAAATGTCATGACATTCAGAGATTGAAGATAAATCCTACTTGATAAGGATGTTAAAGGACAGCTCAGAACTGGAAGCTAAAAGTTGTGCTGGAATTCTGCAGAAAATATACTGATGTCATATCAGATGTTATGACATTCAGTGTGACATTCTATTCTGCAGAATCTGTTTTTCCTGAGACTTTTTAGGAAGTTTGTTGAGCTGCTATATTATGTTTTTCTGTTACTAGAATGCATGCTCACGTGGCTGCTAGGTTAATCTTAGTTAAACCTAAATTGGTTGTTGAAAAGACCATGTTTTTAGGATTAAATTAAGTGAACCCTAGCTATCTTTATGGAAGCCCAAAACTGAAGTTTCAGGACTGCTTCTATAAAAGGAATTCAACCCTTACTCTGCTGCTGCGACTCTGGAATTTATTGAAGATATAGCAAGTTATAATTTGTGTAATTCTAGTTTCTCTTGTGAGCCAAGCAATTATCAATTGATAAGTTCCTTGGACTAGGATTTGTTTGTAAGGGTAGTTTATCACTCAAAGCTTTGAAGCACGAGTGTTTGTCTCTTGATTAAAGCTGTGAAGCAAAATCAAGATAGTTTATTGAAGTGTGTCTTCACAATTCAATTATTCAATAGGTTGATATCACTGCTGTGATTGAGGGGGAGTGAGTATGAACTCAGGTCTAAGTAGGACTTAGATTGAAGTTGCATTGGATAGTGTAACACGGTGAACTGACTTTGTAGGATTTTTGTATCGCAAATGTGCGGATAGCAAGAGTCGCCACCGACTTTTCTTTTATTCAATTAAGGGAAGGTAAAAAGTACAGAAAAGACCTTCGTTAGATTCTGAGTAAGGGAGAAGGTTATGAAAAGGGAAGGTATTAGCACCCCTTTCCATCCGTAGTTATCTACGGGCTCTTAGTTGCTCTTAGATCACCTTAAAATTGTGCTTTCTGTGTGTTTGACAAAAATGTTTTGAAAAGGCATTTCTCTTTGACTTTGTAATGATTCATGTAGGAATGTATACAAAGTGTTCGGAAATGTTTTGTTTTGAAAAGAGTTTGAACTTTGACAAAAGTGTGAGGTGTGAAAAGCATTTGATTTGAGCAAGCAACTAAAATTCGTATTACCTACTCAGAATTCGTCGTTTTCGTGTTATTTTACGTTCCTTTAGAATAGCGCTATCCATACCATTAGTTGGTAGGTAACTCCATTCGTTGGATGTAAGCGGGACATTCGAAGGGACATCGTATGGTCATAGAAAGCAACTTGTAGGAAGTATCCTAGCACATTCGAAGGGACTATCATCATCTTTCGTAGGCGACAATCGAGGGTCAAGATCATGTATTCGTAGGCGACATCGTGGGTCTTATGATCTTTGTATCGAAGGGACTATGATGATTTGTTTTGAAGGCAACGGTGCTAGGATACCTCTACGTTCGAGGGACATGACCATGTGAATTCGTAAAGGCAACGAGAGAGAATTACCCTAAGGGGTGCATGTGTGAAAAGAGTGTGTTAATTCAGATATTTTATCTTGGAGATTAGAGTGAGCTATGTTAAATTTTAGTCTTGCCATACACGCCTAGTTACTAGCAATTTATAGGGTGCGGAAATTAAAATGCGGAATGTAAAGATGCGGAAAGATAAATGTCCTACGCTATTACATGGCTTTGGGGAAGATACATAATTTAAACTTGCGGAAAATAAAAGCCCTAATTAACTATTACATCCCATGAGCAATTACATTATTGGAAAAAAGAAAACAGTAAGAAAAATCGTCCGAAACGAGATAACCTGTAAAAGGATGAGAAATCGGAAAATACGAGAGAAATCGAATAAGAGGAAAATGTTAGTAAAATGCAAATTTTTGGATGAGAAAAATATAACATGCTGGAAATAACATAAATATGCTAAAATAATTTTTTGGGATTTTTTAGATGCATTTTTATAATTAAAAACTAATTAAAATTGATTTAAATGCTAAATTATGAATAAAATAAAATATGCATGCAAAACAATATTTTTTAATTTTATAAATTAAATAAGTATTTTCTGAAAATAAATGCAAAAGGAAAAAATATTTTGATGATTTTTAATGCATGAATAAAAATTATGAAAAGAAATTAAATTGTATGCAAAATATTAAATAAAAATAGAAAATAGGAAAATAGTTGGAAAATATGAAAGTTTGAGAAAAAGAAACAAAACTGGTCCCTGGATGGATTGAACTCGTGACCAGGAAGAGCATCTACACACAGTGAGCGCCTTAACCACTGAGCCATGTGACACTTGGTGTTGGGAAAGCAGAAATCAATTCAATATGAGTGATCACGTGTCATGGATTTGAGTCAAACATAGTCAGCCACGCGTGGGGTCCATTGACTTATAACAAACGAATCAGAACGCGTTATCTCGCCACGCCAGCCTCCTCGCCGGTCAACCAAGTCAGCGACGCCGGAGCCCTAGCTCCGGTCGTCTTCTCCGGCGATCTCAAACCCTGAACCTGCAAAACACGAGCAATAAACGAGAAAGAAAGACCCTGTCCCCCTAAATCGGACCTTCTGAGTCCAATGGTGGTCTCAGTTTCGATTGAAAACACCTGTAACTATTGATTCGAAGCTCAACAGTTCGAAAAGCCCTAAACATGGCATCTCACGATTTTGACGTTCAAACTCAGCAGCGATTGCCCAGATCGAACCCTTGGCATCTCATGAACATGATAAAAGCATTAGAATCAATGGAAACGAGCAGATAATAAAAGTGCAAAATCAAGAAAATATTGAATATGTATGCATGTATATGGCTCGATTTGGCTTGCTTTGATCAATGATAATAGTGTATTCTTACTCAACCTTACCCCCTGAGCACGTTTGGATGGCTGGAAGAGGTTGAGAGAGGCTGGAAAACAAAATTCGTTTTTTTCAAGTTTCTTGAAAAATTTTGACAAAATAAGGGTTATGCTTTGAGCTAGGGTTTCCTCCTTTGTGCTGTGCATAATGCTGGGTATTTATAGAAGGATTTGGGATGGCAAAGAGGAAGAAAAAAGATTTGATCTTGAATGTGCATTTATATTTTTTCAAATAAAATCAATTTTTGGAAAAAATTTGATTTTATCATCAATGTGAAGGCTAGCACGAAATTGGTAAGAAGCATGGGCTTTCTTGAACCTCAAGCATGATATAAACTCATTCCTTTTGAAAAAAAAACTTTATTTTCATATTTTATATAATTTAATTTTGAATTAAATGATTTAAAATTCAAAAATAAATCAATAAAATAGAAAATTGCCATGGCCAAGCATTTATGGGTCACAAATAATGTCATGAGTAAGTTTGGATCAAAAGATTATAGGCCCATTTGGAAAATTTTGCATTTTGACCAAAATGTCCTTTTGTGCAATTGTCCAAAATTGCCCAACTTCTGAATAGTGTATCTTGCTCAATTTTCCACATTTTTTAGTGTTCTTGGAATTTTTGGAAAGCTCTAAGAGTCCTCTAACCAACCTTTTTGGTCTCATCTCAATTGGAGTTACCATGCTCAATATATCTTTGAAACAAAAAGTTGACCTTTTGTTGACTTTGAAAATGACCTGTAATGTTTTGAGCTATACCTCTCAAATGAAGCATTTTTTGGACATTCTTGTGAGACATGAAGTTGTAGAGAATTGAATTTCCTTCAAAACAAGAGGTGGTGGAAAATTTTCTGAGAAAGTATGAAGAAGTTATGATCAGTCAAAGTTTGGTTGACTTTTCACTGTGAAACCCTAATTTAGAAAGTTTGACTTTTGACCAAATCTTGAGTTTTCTTGATGAATCATGATCAACCCTTGATCAAATGATGAATGTAACTTCAAAATGAGGATGTTGACCAAAAATTATGAAGTTTGACTGTATGTTGACCATAGTTGACTTTTTGTCCAATACAACTAATTTTCAACCATCTGAGCAATTGTCTGAGGAAACTTGACTTGTGAGGCTTGAAACTTGACATGGAGAATCTTTGAAGCATATGAAGAGGCATGAAGGACATTGGAGATGTTGGAAGTCCATCTGAAGCTGAGAATTGCCAAACCCTAGTTTGGGTTGATTGTCTAGGAGAGAGTTTTGTCTGATCAACTCTTGAGGAATCTTTGAGTATGGATGTATGAGATATCTTGAGAAGATGGAGGGCAAATTTTGGGGTATGATAGGTAGGTTTTAAGTGAAGGAGATAAACTGGTTGGTTTATTCTTGAATTAATTCTACTAATAGTGAATTTCCTCCCTGGCTTGGTAGCCCCCAGATGTAGGTGTAGTTAGACACTGAACTGGGTAAACAACTTATTGTGTTCTTTTCTGCTGTTTAAATTTATTGTGTGAATTGTTAACAGAGTGTCAGATAGTGTGTCATAACATTCTCTGTGACATCACGTATCTGCTGCCAGGAATTCCAAGCCAACATAGTGCCTGTCTCGAAGAAAGACGGAAAGGTCAGAATGTGTGTTGACTACCCCGGGACTTGAACAAAGCTAGTCCAAAAGACGATTTCCCACTACCGCATATCGACATGCTAGTGGATAGCACTGCTAAGTTCAACGTCTTTTTCTTCATGGATGGTTTCTCTGGTTATAATAAGATCAGAATGGCTCCCGAAGACATGGAGAAGACATTTTTTATCACGCCATGGGGCACATTTTGCTACAAAGTAATGCCGTTTGGATTAAAGAATGCAGGCGCAACTTACCAAAGGGCAATGATCACTCTCTTTCATGATATGATGCACAAAGAGATCGAAGTCTACATGGACGACATGATAGCAAAGTCTAACACTAAAGAAGAGCATATAGAATATATCTTGAAGTTGATTCAACGACTAAGGAAACTTCATCTTCGCCTGAATCCTAACAAATGCACCTTTGGGGTAAGATCTGGAAAACTCCTAGGTTTCATTGTCAGTCAAAGAGGTATTGAAGTTGACCTTGACAAAGTCAAGGCTATTCAATAAATGCCTACGCCACATACAGAGAAGCAAGTAAGAGGATTTCTTGGACGATTGAATTACATCTCCAGATTTATCTCTCAAATGACTGCTACTTGTGGACCAATACTCAAGCTTCTCCGTAAAAATCAAGAGGTTGTGTGGACAGAAGATTGCCAAAGAGCTTTTGACAGTATCAAGGAATACCTGTCAGAACCTCCAATATTGATTCCTCCAATCGGAGGAAGACCATTAATCATGTACCTTACCGTGCTAGAAGATTCCATGGGCTGCGTGCTTGGACAACAAGATGAAACCGGTAAGAAAGAGCATGCCATCTACTACTTGAGTAAAAAGTTCACAGATTGTGAAACTCGTTACTCCATGCTCGAAAAAACATGTTGTGCTTTGGTGTGGGCTTCGAAACGTCTCCGCCAGTACATGATCAATCACACGACTTGGTTAATCTCCAAAATGGATCCAATCAAATATGTCTTTGAAAAGCCTTCCTTAACAAGAAGAATCGCTCGATGGTAGATGCTATTATCCGAATATGACATCCAGTACCGTGCCCAAAAAGCGGTCAAAGGAAGCATTCTCGCCGATCACTTGGCTTATCAACCAATCAACGAATACCTATCTCTCAAGTTCGACTTCCCTAACGAGGATGTTATGTACTTAAAGATGAAAGATTGTGATGAACCATTAACTGAAGAGGGTCCTGATCCAGAATCTAGATGGGGCTTAATCTTTGATGGAGCAATTAACGTTTTTGGCAATGGAATTGGGGAAGTCATCATCACTCCCGAGGGTTCTCATATCCCGTTTTCCGCCAGATTGTTATTTGATTGCACCAACAACATCGCAGAATATGAAGCTTGTATCATGGGTATCGAAGAAGCCATCGACTTAAGGATCAAAATCCTTGACATATATGGAGATTCAGCCCTTGTGATCAATCAAATCAAAGACAAGTATGAAACTCATCATCTTGGTTTGATTCCCTACCGAGATTATGCAAGACGTTTGTTGACTTTCTTCAACAAAGTTGAATTGCATCATATTCCTCGAGATCAGAATTGAATGGAAGACGCCTTGGCTACTCTATCTTCCATGTTCAAAGTCAACCATTGGAACGATATGCCTAAAATCCATATCAGACGCCTTGAAAGACTTGTATACGTGTTTACAACTGAAGTAGTCATCGATGATAAACCGTGGTTCCACGACATCAAACGCTTCCTTCTGTAACACGGTGAACTGATTTTGTGGATTTTTGTATCGCAAATGTGCGGATAGCAAGAGTCGCCACCGACTTTTATTTTTATCCAATTAAGGGAAGGTAAAAGTACAGAAAAAGACCATCGTTTAGATTATGAGTTCGGGAGATTGGTTATGAAAAGGGAAGGTATTAGCACCCCTTTCCATCCGCAGTTTATTCTACGGGCTCTTAGTTGCTCTAGATCTTTTAAAATTGCTTTCTGTGTGTTTGACAAAAATGTTTTGAAAAAGGGCATTTCGCTTTGACTTTGTAATGACTCATGTAGGAGTGTATACAAAGTGTTTGGAAATGTTTTGTTTTGAAAAGAGTTTGAACTTTGAAAAAAGTGTGAGGTGTGAAAAGCATTTGGTAGAGCGAGCAACTAAAAGACTTATTACCCACTCAGAATTGGTCATTCTCATACTTTTACATTCCTTTAGAATAACGCTAGCCGTACCATTAGTTGATAGGTAGCTCCATTCGTTGGATGTAAGCGGGACATTCAAAGGGACATCAGATGGTCATTGAAGGCAACTTGTAGGAAGTATCCTAGCACATTCGAAGGGACTATCATCATTTTTCGTAGGCGACAATCGAGGGTCGAGATCATGTATTCGGAGGCGACATCATGGGTCTTATAATATTTGTATCGAAGGGACTATGATGATTTGTTTGGAAGGCAACGGTGCTAGGATACCTCTACGTTCGAGGGACATGACCACTTTGAATTCGTAAGGCAACGAGAGAGAATTACCCTAAGGGGTGCATGTGTGAAAGAAGTGTGTTGATTTCAGATATTTTATCTTGAAAATTAGTGGGCTAAGTTCATTATTATCTTGCCATACACGCCTAGTTACTAGCAATTAATAGGGTGCGGAAAGTAAAATGCGGAATGTAAAGATGCGGAAAGGTAAATCCTACGCTATTACAAGGCTTTGGGGCAGATACATAATTTAAAATGCGGAAAATAAAAGACCTAATTTTAAACTATTACATCCCATATACAGTTACATTATTGAAAAATAAAATGAAAACGGTAAAGAAACATCTGAAGCGGAATAACCTGTGAAACGATGAGAAATTGGAAAATATGATGAAATCGAAATAAGAGAAAATGTTAGAAAAATGCAAAAATTTTATATGAGAAAATTACTACATGCTGGAAATAATATAAATATGCTAAGATAATTTTTTGTGATTTTTTGGATGCAATTTAATAATTTAAAATAAATTAAAAGTGATTTAAATGCAAAATTATAAATAAAAATAAATATGCATGCAAAAATGTATTTTTTGATTTATTAAATTAAATAAAGATTTTATGAAAGTAATATAAAAAGAAAATTAATTTTTGATGAGTTTTTAATGCAGAAATAAAAATATGAAATTAATTAAAATAACATGTAAATATTAAAATAAAAGGAAAATAGGAAAATATTGAAAAGTTGAAAGTTTGTGAAAAGAAAAAAGAGAATGGTCCCTGGCTGGTTCGAACCCATGACCCTTGAGGGCATCTGGAAAGGGTGAGAGCCTTTACCGCTACGCCATGTGTGCATCTGTGTTTGAAAACGAAGTGAGTGGGATCAAAACACGCGTCGTCCCCTGGCTTTCTCCCGCTCGCGCCATCCATCGTCTTCAACCTTTTGAATTTTTGAAAGATAGCGTCGGCTTTTGCTCGACGCTACAGGCCCTGGCAAAATCAAAAACACCGCATACATAATATAAATGACATCTAAGGCCATGGTTCGATTCCTTGAAGCATTCCGGACACGATGGTATAGGTCTCATGGTCCAATTTTTCCATTTAAACAAAGCCCTAATTCGAACTCAGAAACCCTAGCTATGGTATATCACGATTCAGGCCATGGAAACACGATTGGCTTACCCAGATCGCTTGCAAACTTGATTCTAAACATGAACAACCAATCAAAACAGGTTAATAATGCATGAATGATGAAAATCGATTTTGAAAGAAACTTGACAAACCGAAATCGTATTTGATGAATTCTTGATGGTTTTGAATGATGTAAGAGTCTGGATCGACTCTAAAGACCTCAAGGAATGCAATGGAATCCTCAAAAACGATTAAAAACGGCTGGAAGTATGATTGACACTTGCTTGTTTGCCACGGTTTTTTTGCTTTTAGGTTAGGGTTCTTAGAGCAATCTTTCCGTCTCTTTCGTGTGGTATGCATCAGGTATAAGTACTGGAAGGATTTGGCATTGTTTTTGGTAAGAATCAATCACCATTCAATGAAAATCAAATTTGATTTTTGTATAAAATCAAATTTTCAAAACTTGATTAATTTCCAATCCAATCTTGCCATATTTGATCTAATTTCGAAAATTGCTGGCCTTGGTGAGTTACTTGAGTCTCAAGGAAAGAATAAAATCAATCTTGCAATTAATTTTTAATTTTATACTTTATTTTAAAATTTAATTTGTATTTAAATGAATAAATTCCAAATTAAATAGAAAAATAAAATAAAAATTCATGGCATTGGGCTTGGATATTCCTAATTGTATGAGGAATAAGTTTGGATGAAGAAAAAGCAAGCCCATTTGCAAAAAATTTGATTTTTAGAAGTATCTCTCTTTGTGCATTCTTTCAAAATTGCCCAACTTGTGAATGGTGTGTCTTGTTCAATTTTCCACATTTTTGAATGTTCTTGGACTTTTTGGAAAGCTCTAAGAGTCCTCTAACCAACCTTTTTGGTCTCATCTCAATTGGAGTTACCATGCTCAATATATCTTTGAAACAAAAAGTTGACCTTTTGTTGACTTTGAAAATGACCTGTAATGTTTTGAGCTATACCTCTCAAATGAAGCATTTTTTGGACATTCTTGTGAGACATGAAGTTGTAGAGAATTGAATTTCCTTCAAAATGAGCTTTGGTGGGGAAATTTTTGAGAAAGTATGAGAAAGTTATGATCAGTCAAAGTTCAGTTGACTTTTCACCTAGAAACCCTAATTTAGAAAGTTTGACTTTTGAGCAAATCTTGAGTTTTCTTGATGAATCATGATCAACCCTTGATCAAATGATGAATGTAACTTCAAAATGAGGATGTTGACCAAAATTATGAAGTTTGACCGTATGTTGACCACTTGACTTTTGTCCAATACAATTGATTTTCAACCATCTGAGCAATTGTCTGAGGAAACTTGACTTGTGAGGCTTGAAACTTGTCATGGAGAATCTTTGAAGCATATGAGGAGGCATGAAGACCATTGGGGATGTTGGAAATTCATCTTGACTTGAGAGATACCATACCCTAGTTTGGGTTGATTGTCTAGGAGAGAGTTTGTCTGATCAACTCTTGAAGAATCTTTGAGTATAGATGTATGAAATCTCTTGAGTAGATGGAGGGCAAATTTTGGGGTATGACAGCTGCCCCTGTTCAATCTTCTTGTACTGGAGGGTTAGATTGACACGCTTGTCTTTCGTGACCTGGAGGTAGAAGATGATTGAACACTCGAGTACACCTGAAAATTTGCACTCGCGGTTGGCTGATGATGCAGGAATGGGCTTACAGATGCCATTTGGAGAAGTTGGATACTTCGCTGGGGGATGAGTCGTACACTAGACTCGAGAATGTCGATAGGAGGATTGCTGGAAAGTGAGCCGTGCGCTAGGCTCTGTAGACGTTTCTGGAAAGGAGAGGAGATGGGCTTAAGATGCCATCCGAGGGGAGTCGTACGGTAGACTTCGTGTCCATTCTTTTGAATGAAGTTATTGGTTTGCATTGATTTTTAACCATATATGCAGCATTCTGAAAGTGGAGAAACACTGATAAGTAGTCGGAGATGGGCTTAAGATGCCATCCAGGGCAACTGAGTCGTACGCTAGACTCTGTAGTTGCTATTGATAATAAGGAATCAGAATAACTCTTCGTGCTGATTACTCTGAGGGAGGTTGTAGTTGGCAAAAATGTGGATAGCTTCCCTGTTGTGCATCGGGTGTTGATCCATTGCCTGTTATCGGAGGATAACCAGAGGCGGTCTTTCGGATAGTTTTCCCGTCGATTCGGGGCTTATTCCTGGACCTGTCGTCGGAGGACAACCAAGGGCGGTCTTTCAGATAGTTTTCCCGTCGATTTGGGGCTTAATCCTGGACCTGTTTGCGTCAGAAGTGACTGTTACCTGTTTTGGAGAAAACAAGAGAAACTTTGATAGAATATTTGTTAGTTTTATGCAAAGTATGATGCATGACAGTGTATATGAATGATGTATGCATGAATTATGACTTTATGAGGAATGTATGAATGATAGCTGTTGTGGTATTTCAAAACATATCCATCTTGAAGAAGATGCGGATGTTCTGTTTGAGGATTTCTGGCTCCTGCTTTGGGGAATTGAGTAGGTGAGATCCCTGCTTTGGAAGGAGAAGAAAGATACCCTGGATTCCTCCGATGCACTATCTGACCAAGTCTTGGGCCTAGATATTGTTGAGGAAGGTAGAGATTTCAGAGGCTCGTCGTTGGAGATCTCATATATAGACCCTGCTGAGGAGAATCTGGGAGCCGATCTGTTGGGGATTCTGAGTGTAGATCTCGCTGGAGAACATTTGATAGTTGCCGGGAGACCGGGATGGAAGAGCCAGGGACCCGTTGTAACCTTTGGCCAGGGGATGAAGATGTAGTTTCCTCCGATGCACTATCTGACCAAGTCTCGAGTTTGGATACCGCTGCTGGGGAAAAAGAAGGGACTGAGAGATGTCTGCTGGGGATACATATCTCGGTCGGGGATGAAATGTTATTGCTCGGAGACTGATGTAACATGATTTTAGTTGGGTAGAATCACTGCTCGTGGATACACTTTTACTCCGTTGGGGAAAATTTATAGTGAGTGACACCTTTTGTGGGGATCACGCCTGCTGGGAATCAGACAGTGACTTTTGTCGTCATCTCAATTCCTAGAGCCTGCAGCAGTTACTTTTACATGTTCAACTTTTCGTATGTTTGCGATTAGATTCTTATTGTCAAATGCATATAATCATTCAAAGCAAACGTTGGACTTTATGCAAACAACAATAGTAAAAATTGTAAAAAAGAAAGAACTTGCATTTATTTGAAGTGTGGCGTATGGCCAAGTAGTTTGTACACAAGAAAGGTAAAAAAAAAAAAACTATGCGGAAACAATCTCGTTAAGTTCCAACTATGCTAGTACTCATATATTTCAACTATCTCATCTCCTTGCTGTCAGTGGAAAGTGAGTAGACTGATCTTCGCCATTTGAATCTTGAATGCTGATAGTAGTCCGGAGGTAGGTGATCTGGAAGAGACATAATCGTACGCTCATATCCCTAACTTTTGCCTAGACCGCCTTTCGGTTTTACCAATGGATACCCTTTTGCCCAAGCCGCTTTGTTTCCGACTTGCCGGGTGTACATATTTTGTATATATCCTTAACTTTTGCCCGAACCTTTTGGTTCGCCAGGATGCCCTTATTTTTGCCTAGGCCATTCGACCTAGCGGGTCTCTTTTATGCGTAGTATTTTTTGACTATGTCTACATTCACAGGGTGTGGGAAGTCTTCACCATCCATGGTGCTAAGTATCATAGCTCCGCCAAAATATCGCCTTGACTACAAATGGTTCCTCATAGGTGGGAGTCCATTTGCCCTGGATCACCTTGTGGAAGAATGATGCGCTGACTACTAGATCACCGACTTGGTAGACTCGGTGCTTGACCTTTTGTTAAATGCTCGATCATTCGTTTCGATAGATCGCCTGCGGCGTATGGACGCGAGTCATTTCTCATCAATCAAATTAATCTGGTCAAGGCGGGTCTGGACCCAATCGCCTTCGCCTAACTCGCCTCCCGAGGACTCGTTGAGGGTATCCGAACCTCGATGGGTAAGACGGCTTCCATACCGTGAGACGAGAGAGAAGGGGTTGTCCCGTGGATGTTCGTGCAAAGTGCGATAACCATGAAGAGCAAATGGTAACATCTCATGCCAATCCTTGTAAGTCACCATCTTCTGATAATCTTCTTAATGTTTTGTTGGTCGCTTCCATCGCGCCATTCATTTTAGGCCGATACGGAGAAGAGTTGTGATGTTTGATCTTGAATCATGCGAGTTCGTTGATCATCTTATTGTTGAGATTAGAACCGTTATCCGTGATAATCCTTTCGGGAGTGCCATACCGATGATAAGATTATGTTTGATGAATCGAGCCACAATGTTCTTGGTAACAGATGCATACGAGGCTGCTTCTACCCACTTGGTAAAGTAATCAATTGCCACAAGGATGAAACGATGTCCATTGGAAGCTGTGGGCTTAATTTCTCCAATCATGTCAATGCCCCACATTGCAAAAGGCCAAGGAGAAGTTAAAACATTCGAGGTACCGAGGTACGTGTACTTTGTCGGCATAACCGCACTTGTGACAAGATCGAGCGTAGCAAGACAATCACCTTCCATGGTGGACCAATAGTAACCCGCTCTCAAAATCTTCTTAGCCATCGATGTCCACCGGAATGAGTACCAAATGCGCTTCGTAACTCTTCCATGATACGTATTGTTTTCCGGTCTACACGGAGTAAGCACAAGTCGTGGTTGCGCTTGTATAAGATGCGTTGAGGAAGAATTTGGATGCAAATCTTCTCATGAACTTTTATCATTAATGTATGCCCTCTGGATATTCCCGAGTCTCAAGATACCTCTTCACGTCATAGTACCAAGGTCTCTCTTCGTATCAAGCTCATAACAATACTGTTCGTCAAACTTCTCAATGATGATCCGGGGAGCCTCGTTGTCCCATCTAACCTTGAACATAGACGACATAGTAGCCAATGCATCCGCCAACCGATTCTCATCTCGTGGAATATGATCAAAAGTAATCTTTTCAAAGTAGGGATCAAGCTCAGACATGCTCGATACGAAATGAGATTCGGATGCTTCAGATCCCACTCGCCTTAACCCGATCGATCACTAAAGTCGAGTCTCCATACACTTGCAAGAACTTGATTCTTAAGTCAATAGCAGCTTTAAGACCCATGATGCACGTCAGATTCGCCATGTTGTTAGTGCAATCAAACATAATCTGGCGTGAAAGGTGTATGTCCGCCGGGGATGTAATGATGGCGCCGATGCCATTGCCAAGCGTTTGAGGCTCCATCAAAGACCATGGTCCATCGGGATCCTTGTTCGTGTCCTTCGTCTGGCCCGGTTCTTCGTAACTGTAATTAGTAAAACATCTTCGTCTCGAAATTGAACGCATAGATCGATAGTCATCTACGGCTTGATGAGCCAAATGATCGGCTACTACACTTCCTTTGATCGCTTTCTGAGAAGTGTACTGGATGTCATATTCGGTCAAGATCATTTGCCATCTTGCTATTCTTCCGGAGAGAGCTGGTTTCTCAAATATGTATTTTATCGGATCCATCTTGGAAATCAACAAGGTAGTGTGAGTCAACATATACTGTCTTAGTCGGCGAGCAGCCCAAGCCAAAGCGTTGCAAGTTTTCTCAAGCTGTGAGTATCTTGTTTCACAGTCGGTAAACTTTTGCTAAGGTAGTATATTGCATGCTCTTTTCGACCAAACTCGTCATGTTGCCCCAACACACACCCCATTGAGTTCTCTAATATTGTCAAGTACATGATGAGAGGTCTTCCTTCGGCGGGCGGCATCAGGATAGGAGGATTCTGAAGGTACTCCTTGATTTTGTCAAAAGCGATCCGCAATCGTTGCTCCATTCTACTACTTGATCTTTCTTCAAGAACTTAAAGATTGGCTCACAAGTAGCGTTAGTGTGCAATGAATGTAATTCAATCGGCCCAAGAAACCTCGACTTCCTTCTCGGCGGGAGTCGCATTTCTTGAATAGCTTTAACCTTCGCTGGGTCAACCTCAATACCTTTACTACTGACAACAAACCCCAAGAGTTTTCCGGATCTGACTCCAAAAGTGCACTTGTTAGGATTAAGTCTTAGTCTGTACTTCTTCAACCTGTCAAACAGTTTCTGCAAGTGATCAAGATGTTCTTCTTCAGTTTGTGACCGAGCTATCATGTCGTCAACATAGACCTCTATCTCGTGATGAATCATGTCATGAAACAATGTCACCATAGCGCGCTGATAAGTGGCGCCCGCGTTCTTCAGTCCGAACGGCATAACCTTGTAGCAGAAAGTGCCCCACTGTGTAACAAAAGTAGTCTTTTCCATGTCTTCAGGGGCCATTTTAATCTGATTGTAACCGGAGAAACCATCCATGAAGGAGAAAACCTTATGCTGAGCGGTGTTGTCAACCAGAACATCAATATGAGGAAGTGGGAAATCGTCTTTCGGACTCGCTTTGTTCAGATCTCTGTAATCCACACACATTCGTACCTTGCCATCCTTCTTAGGTACGGGTACCACATTAGCAACCCACTGGGGATAAGAGGTGACAGCTAAGAAACCAGCGTTGAACTGCTTCATAACTTCGGCTTTGATTTTCTCTGACATCTCGTGACGATGCGATTTAACCTTCGCTTTCATCGAGAAAACCTTCTTTTGTCGGCAATCGTGTACCACAATATCGATGTCTAAACTGTATGTCTTCGTATGACCAAGCAAAAACCTCAACATAGTCTCGTAGCATCTGAATCAACCTTTCTTTAACCCTGTTCTCAAGACCCGCTCCTATCTTGATCTCTTTCTTGTCTTCGTTAGTACCCAAATTTACAACTTCAACTTGCTCTTCATGCGGTCAGATAACTCGCTTCTTCTTGTTGTAGCGGCAAGTTCTCCGACACTTCACAATCTTCCTCACTTTCGTCTTCGGCTTGGTAGATCGGATTATCAAGTCATATTTAGCACTAGCATGGTGTTATTAACGAGATTCGGAGTGATTCTCAGTGTATCACGTGGGTGTGTAAGAACACATAACTTTTTGAAGGGGTGATAAAGTAAAAGAAAGAAAACAAACAATTGAATGCAAAAGTCCAACGATTTATTAAATGAAAATACGCAAACGATGATAATAACCTCGAACGAGCCATGATGCCCGGCAAGGCACTAGGCTTTCAAGTTTATTGTTCAAAACATAAAGAAATACGAAAAGTAAAACAAAACAAAAGCAATTACTCCGGCTAAAGGAGATTGGTATGACGCCTTCGCCTTCCAATTCGAGCCCTTTGTCCGAGTTGGGAAGATCCACTTGTCGATGTCAAAGCCGTTGTCGCCTTCTATAGCATGGATTCCACTGACGATGCGGAAGGGAAGTTGGCCGGCACGCTCGCGGCGTATCATCTTCTGACCCTTGATGGTGAAGCCTAAACCAGTCTTGTCAAATTTGAAAGGAAGATCAGGGAGCCGACCCCAAATAGTACTACTTTCTTCAACAGCAGCTTGAGCATCTTTCAACGAGGCCATCCTAGGCGGAGCTTGTGTAACTTCAGGAGTGACAGGGGAGTTAACAGGCATGAATCTGGGTATTGTTTCAAAAGCTTGACAGGGAGTCTCAAAGAATTCACCCTCCACCTCGAGGTATCAGAATGACTGTAGATGACTGACCATGTACTCTTCTTCACCGCATACTGTGACAACCTTTCCTTTCACCGGGTACTTTAGCTTCGATGTAAGGTAGAGTAATCGCCCCATGTATCCAAGGGCGTCCAAGTAAGCAAGAATAGGCTGGACGGATGTCCATGACCAAGAAAGTGGAGTCAAAAGTCTGGGAACCGACTTTAACAGGCAGAGTGAGCTCTCCAAGCACTGTTCGCTTAGAACCATCAAAGGCTCTCACAATAATGTCACTGGGTCTCAAAACCAACCCTTCGACATCAAGCCGATCAAAAGCAATCTTCGGTAGGATATTCAGAGCAGAACCGGTGTCAACCAAAACATGAGACAATGTAACGCCCTTGCATTCCACAGAGATATGCAAGGCCTTGTTGTGTTTCTTTCCGGCAGGAGTCAAATCAACATCAGAGAAGCCTAGGCCGTTGTTGGCAGCCAGGCTAGCAATACAAACTTCAAACTGGTCAGTGGTAGTGTCTTGAGGTACGTGAGCGTTCTTCAGAAACTTCACCAAGGCATTAGCATGAGCCTCGGAGCACAAGAGCAGAGCAAGCATGGAAATTTTGGACGGAGTTTGTCCCAACTGTTCCACAACATTGTAGTCACTCTTCTTGATAATCTTCAGAATTTCCTCCATTTCTTGTTTGGAGGTGTCTTCAGTAACTTCCTTTGGTACTTCTGGTTGAGCAGGATGAGTCACTGGTTCTTTCCCTCTAGCTTGGGGAATGGGTTGAATAGCTGGAATGCGAGCCGAGTCGCGTGTCTTTTGGAGGAGAGATATCTCGAGAGAATACCCTTCCTTTTGGTCACCTTACTTGATTCGATGATGTCGATGTCCGAATGGTAGCTTCAACCGTAAGATCTTCAATGGTCGAGGGTCTTGCTTGACACCATGATAGTAAACGTCAGATCCATAATCCCAAGGAATAGCTTTGTCAGAGGAATACGGAACTGGTCTTGGAGAAGTGATGATGAGAGGTGCAACTCTAGGCACAAAATCAGCAAAGGAAATCCTTATAGTGTTAACATCAAGATAGTCTTCTGGGAAATCGTCACCCCATCCGGTCGCCTTAACATCTTCAATAGGAATCTTGTAACTCGTGAACGTGTACTTCACCATGTAATCATACTTTCCGCATGGCTGCCCCAAGGTATCCCACATGATGGTATGCTTCATTCGCATTGTCAATCTTCAACTTAGACATTTCTTCACACACCGCACAGTGGTTTCGAAATAGTATGTCACGGTTATCCATCATGCATCGAACACGCCTTAGCCAAGCACAACCATCGCGCGGATGGGCACCAACGATTCTCGGGCATCCTGGATTAACACCGCTTGCAGCAAATTCTTCTTAACACCATCGAGGAATGGTCAAGTCATCTATGTTGAAAACATAAGTATCGCCACCAACAAAGATTGGAACCCTTGTCATGGTTAGGCATAGGCGCTTGATCACATTCGAGTCTCAACAGAGGATCAAATTCAATCTTAGCTTCAATCATATCTTGAATCTTGTTCTTTAGAGCCCAACAATCATCGCTATGTCCGTGGCTATTGGAATGGTAAGCACACTTAGCATTAGGATTGTACTGGAGAGGAGGTGTTGACATTTGAGGGGTTCCTCAAGGTAATCACCTTTCAACATGTGTTGCAAGGCTTGCGACAATGGCATATTGATCTTCGAACCGCCTCGTGGCGCTGCTCGTTACGCACGTTGTCTCACCGAGGTTGTGCCGATGTAGGATTGAGATCACAACCGCCTACGATTGAGTGGTCGGTCTTGGCTCGGCTTTTCTGACCATACACAGCATTAGCTTCTTTCTTAACACCAAAAGACCTCTTCGCAGCATTTGAAGATGTCTCTATCTGAATCTTTCCACTCTTGATACCAGCTTCAATACGCTCGCCTGTAAGTATCAACTCGGTGAATCCTGCTGAAGAGTTTCCAATCAGATGATTGAAGAATGGGCCCGTCAGTGTTCCCATGAACATATCAACCAACTCCCTATTGGACAAGGGTGGTTGAACTCGCTCGATCTCTCCATTTCTCGAGCATACCTTGAACTTCTCACACGACCCATGGACATGCTTTGTAGTTGCATGCGAGTAGGTGTCAATTCAGCATTGTACTCATACTGTCTGTAGAAAGCATCAGCTAAGTCACTCCAAGTACGGATACGGTCGTTCTCTAGCTGATAGTACCATTCCAACCGAGTTCGACAAACTCTCTTGAAAATAGTGCATCCACAACTTTCGTCATCGTGGGATTGATCTTCCGGACATAGGACTTCAAATGCAGCTTAGGGCAAGACATGCCATCATACTTAGCAAAAGTGGGAACTTTGAACTTGGGAGGAATCACAACACCAGGGACGAGGCTCAGATCATCAAAATTCAGCCCGGACATCTTCAGGTTTTCCACAGCATTCAGACGGTCTTCAAGCTGCTTGTACTTGTCATCTTCATCAGAGTATTGGCCATCATCATAGTTTTTCTCAAGCTCAGGCTGACTGCCTTCACCATTACCCTTGTTACTTTGTTCAGTCTTGACACTTCCTTCTGAGAGTTCTATCCGACTGACCCTCTTAGGACCACCTTTGTAGCGTCTGCCCATGTTGAGGAGACCAACAACCTTCTTCTTTCTGTTGATGAGCTTCTTCAGATCCTCTTGGCCTTGGACCAAGCTGGTAAACATCTGCTGAAACTGAGCATTCTGAGCTTGGAGATCTTTGACAGACTGTTCAAGAGCCATTTATGCTAAAATAAATAGCGAGCAAATGAGAAAACCAATCTCCAATGTACCTGTGATGCAATGTTATGCTATGATATGCAATGTTTATGTGAATGCAATGCAATGTTTTCAAGGACCTAAGAGATTTAAATTTGTTAAACAAACAATGAGCAAACATTTATTAGTACTCTTCTTATTATTCTTTTTTTTTCTTTTTAAGTACAAGAGATAGTTCAAAACAATAAAAGAAAACATAAACATCCTAAAGCTCTAAGTCTCCCATGGGCGCTTCCTCTTGGTTCCGAGGTAGGCGTTGATGCTTCGTTCCTCGTGAAGTAGCTTGGTCAACTCTAACACTTTCTTCTCACTTGCATAACACTGAGCTTCAAAGGTATCCCTTCTTCTAAGTGAATCCAGATCTCTTCAAGTCTTCAAAATCGTGAGGCATGTCGGGATGGAGAACGGTATAGGTACGCCACCTATAGCAACAGGTTCCTTAATTACTGGTAAAACAGGCGTGAATGGCATCATGAGGTTTTGAGCTCGAGCTCGCACCCATTTGAGGTAAGGTTCCCAAGGAATGGGATTTTGGTGCCCCAAAGTCTTGGTATTAGTCTTCTTTACCATGCCCCAAGCGTGTATAAACCTTCGTCGGTAATTCTGGAGATCGTGATTGTAATCGAACACAATATCTTGGAGGAGCATATCATGTGGACCATCTCTTCGGGCAAAACCAAACTGACGTAAAGCTAAGGAAGGGTTGTAAGTAATACCTCCCCTTATACCAAGGAGTGGTACATTAGGGAATTCTCCACAACGCTCAATGAATGTGAAGTCTTTTTGAGAGAAAAGGCTCCAACGGATATCTGAATGAGAGAGTGACATCAACCTTTGAGACCATCTCAACCTTTGTTCATTCTTCAAAACTGATGGAGGAAGGTGCGAAATAAACCACCTGGAAAGTAACGGTATACAACACATGAGAGTTCCTTGTCTCTTAGTAGTACGAGTGTGGAGAGAATGTAGGATGTCTCCAAGTAAGGTAGGCACAGGGTTGCGGGTAAGAAACAATTTGATGGCATTGATATCTATGAATTGATCCGAGTTAGGAAATAGGACCAAACCATAAATTAATAAGGCCACAATGTTTTCAAATGCATGGAAACTCATAACTTTGAGGAATTCTCGGGCTTTCTTAATTAGAAACTTGGAAAGTAAACCCTTAACGCCGCTTCTAGTTTCCCAATTGGCTTCAATGTCTGAGCGCTTAAGATGCAAGGCGGATGCAATGTCTTCGTACTTAGGAACCTTTTCTAGACCGGTGAATGGCATTTGGTCAAGGATAGGTATCCCAAGTAGCTTAGAGAACTCTTCCAAGGTAGGAACCAACTTATAATCTGGGAATGTAAAGCAATGGTGTTTCGGATCGAAGAACTGGAATAGGACATGCATAATATCTTCTTCAAAACCGGAGATAACCAAGTCGAGTAGATAACCATGTCTTTTGATGAACTGAGCATGGTCGGGAATTTCTGAAACCAATTCTTTGAGCTGAGAAGGTATACCCACGAAGTTGATTCGGATAGTCTTTCTAAAAGCCATAATCCCGACAAAACAGAGCAAAGATAAATCCCTAGGTCCTTGAAATAGTTAGAAATGATATGCAATGCAAATGATGTCATGATGTCATGTTTGGCACACACAAGCAATTCACACAATGAGCCTAGGTTTAAGGCTCGCATGAGGTATAGGTGATTACCCCACCAAAAGTTTGAGTTGGTTCATCCTGTCCTATAATAGTAACCGGGTTCTAGGAATCTCACATCATAGATCTTTCTCGTAGGCGTTTATTTCAATACGACGGCCAAGTGGTCGATCGAAAATATCCCAAAAGTATGATCTCAATGAGCGTAGCATCGAGTATCAACCAACCTTGGTCTACACCAAAGCCGGCCATCTCACTACCTTCTAATGGCCAAGATGGGTCAATTAAGGTTCTAAAAGTTTAGTTAGCGCTTGATGACACCCCGCAGAAGCCAAATACTATCTTCAACTTGGGAATGAAGAGTATCGGGACAACCAAAGTGTCACGCTAACGTAGCCATCATGTTGACCGTTTAGTTATACGTCTAACGGTCGCGATGATCTAATACTACTTACCTAAAAGGAAACCCGGATCCGGGTGTAGGATCCCCCAACAATATAATACCCAAGCAACCCTTAAAGATAAAGCATACAAGTCAAACAAAAAGCAGTAAAGATGATCTAAAAATCCCTAAGGCATTCTCTCTTTTTAGGGTGTCCCCAGCAGAGTCGCCAATTCTGTAACTGACTTTGTGGATTTTTGTATCGCAAATGTGCGGATAGCAAGAGTCGCCACCGACTTTTATTTTTATCCAATTAAGGGAAGGTAAAAGTACAGAAAAAGACCTTCGTTTAGATTCTGAGTTCGGGAGAATGGTTATGAAAAGGGAAGGTATTAGCACCCCTTTCCATCCGCAGTTTATTCTACGGGCTCTTAGTTGCTCTAGATCTTTTAAAATTGCTTTCTGTGTGTTTGACAAAAATGTTTTGAAAAAGGGCATTTCGCTTTGACTTTGTAATGACTCATGTAGGAGTGTATACAAAGTGTTTGGAAATGTTTTGTTTTGAAAAGAGTTTGAACTTTGAAAAAAGTGTGAGGTGTGAAAAGCATTTGGTAGAGCGAGCAACTAAAAGACTTATTACCCACTCAGAATTGGTCATTCTCATACTTTTACATTCCTTTAGAATAACGCTAGCCGTACCATTAGTTGATAGGTAGCTCCATTCGTTGGATGTAAGCGGGACATTCGAAGGGACATCAGATGGTCATTGAAGGCAACTTGTAGGAAGTATCCTAGCACATTCGAAGGGACTATCATCATTTTTCGTAGGCGACAATCGAGGGTCAAGATCATGTATTCGGAGGCGACATCGTGGGTCTTATGATCTTTGTATCGAAGGGACTATGATGATTTGTTTGGAAGGCAACGGTGCTAGGATACCTCTACGTTCGAGGGACATGACCACTTTGAATTCGTAAGGCAACAAGAGAGAATTACCCTAAGGGGTGCATGTGTGAAAGAAGTGTGTTGATTTCAGATATTTTATCTTGAAAATTAGTGGGCTAAGTTCATTATTATCTTGCCATACACGCCTAGTTACTAGCAATTAATAGGGTGCGGAAAGTAAAATGCGGAATGTAAAGATGCGGAAAGGTAAATCCTACGCTATTACAAGGCTTTGGGGCAGATACATAATTTAAAATGCGGAAAATAAAAGACCTAATTTTAAACTATTACATCCCATATACAGTTACATTATTGAAAAATAAAATGAAAACGGTAAAGAAACATCTGAAGCGGAATAACCTGTGAAACGATGAGAAATTGGAAAATATGATGAAATCGAAATAAGAGAAAATGTTAGAAAAATGCAAAAATTTTATATGAGAAAATTACTACATGCTGGAAATAATATAAATATGCTAAGATAATTTTTTGTGATTTTTTGGATGCAATTTAATAATTTAAAATAAATTAAAAGTGATTTAAATGCAAAATTATAAATAAAAATAAATATGCATGCAAAAATGTATTTTTTGATTTATTAAATTAAATAAAGATTTTATGAAAGTAATATAAAAAGAAAATTAATTTTTGATGAGTTTTTAATGCAGAAATAAAAATATGAAATTAATTAAAATAACATGTAAATATTAAAATAAAAGGAAAATAGGAAAATATTGAAAAGTTGAAAGTTTGTGAAAAGAAAAAAGAGAATGGTCCCTGGCTGGTTCGAACCCATGACCCTTGAGGGCATCTGGAAAGGGTGAGAGCCTTTACCGCTACGCCATGTGTGCATCTGTGTTTGAAAACGAAGTGAGTGGGATCAAAACACGCGTCGTCCCCTGGCTTTCTCCCGCTCGCGCCATCCATCGTCTTCAACCTTTTGAATTTTTGAAAGATAGCGTCGGCTTTTGCTCGACGCTACAGGCCCTGGCAAAATCAAAAACACAGCATACATAATATAAATGACATCTAAGGCCATGGTTCGATTCCTTGAAGCATTCCGGTCACGATGGTATAGGTCTCATGGTCCAATTTTTCCATTTAAACAAAGCCCTAATTCGAACTCAGAAACCCTAGCTATGGTATATCACGATTCAGGCCATGGAAACACGATTGGCTTACCCAGATCGCTTGCAAACTTGATTCTAAACATGAACAACCAATCAAAACAGGTTAATAATGCATGAATGATGAAAATCGATTTTGAAAGAAACTTGACAAACCGAAATCGTATTTGATGAATTCTTGATGGTTTTGAATGATGTAAGAGTCTGGATCGACTCTAAAGACCTCAAGGAATGCAATGGAATCCTCAAAAACGATTGAAAACGGCTGGAAGTATGATTGACACTTGCTTGTTTGCCACGGTTTTTTTGCTTTTAGGTTAGGGTTCTTAGAGCAATCTTTCCGTCTCTTTCGTGTGGTATGCATCAGGTATAAGTACTGGAAGGATTTGGCATTGTTTTTGGTAAGAATCAATCACCATTCAATGAAAATCAAATTTGATTTTTGTATAAAATCAAATTTTCAAAACTTGATTAATTTCCAATCCAATCTTGCCATATTTGATCTAATTTCGAAAATTGCTGGCCTTGGTGAGTTACTTGAGTCTCAAGGAAAGAATAAAATCAATCTTGCAATTAATTTTTAATTTTATACTTTATTTTAAAATTTAATTTGTATTTAAATGAATAAATTCCAAATTAAATAGAAAAATAAAATAAAAATTCATGGCATTGGGCTTGGATATTCCTAATTGTATGAGGAATAAGTTTGGATGAAGAAAAAGCAAGCCCATTTGCAAAAAATTTGATTTTTAGAAGTATCTCTCTTTGTGCATTCTTTCAAAATTGCCCAACTTGTGAATGGTGTGTCTTGTTCAATTTTCCACATTTTTGAATGTTCTTGGACTTTTTGGAAAGCTCTAAGAGTCCTCTAACCAACCTTTTTGGTCTCATCTCAATTGGAGTTACCATGCTCAATATATCTTTGAAACAAAAAGTTGACCTTTTGTTGACTTTGAAAATGACCTGTAATGTTTTGAGCTATACCTCTCAAATGAAGCATTTTTTGGACATTCTTGTGAGACATGAAGTTGTAGAGAATTGAATTTCCTTCAAAATGAGCTTTGGTGGGGAAATTTTTGAGAAAGTATGAGAAAGTTATGATCAGTCAAAGTTCAGTTGACTTTTCACCTAGAAACCCTAATTTAGAAAGTTTGACTTTTGAGCAAATCTTGAGTTTTCTTGATGAGTCATGATCAACCCTTGATCAAATGATGAATGTAACTTCAAAATGAGGATGTTGACCAAAAATTATGAAGTTTGACTGTATGTTGACCATAGTTGACTTTTTGTCCAATACAACTAATTTTCAACCATCTGAGCAATTGTCTGAGGAAACTTGACTTGTGAGGCTTGAAACTTGTCATGGAGAATCTTTGAAGCATATGAGGAGGCATGAAGACCATTGGGGATGTTGGAAATTCATCTTGACTTGAGAGATACCATACCCTAGTTTGGGTTGATTGTCTAGGAGAGAGTTTGTCTGATCAACTCTTGAAGAATCTTTGAGTATAGATGTATGAAATCTCTTGAGTAGATGGAGGGCAAATTTTGGGGTATGACACCTTCAAACTCAAGAGTACCCACTCGGGGCATCGCACAAGGATAGGAAAACTCTAAGGAGGCTTTCTAGAAATTTCTTCCTGAATGAAGATGTGCTATACAAAAGAAACTTCGACATGGTCTTGCTCAGATGCGTGGATAGACACGAAGCAGACATGATAATTCACGAAGTGCATGAAGGGTCCTTTGGAACCCATTCAAATGGGCATGCAATGTCCAGAAAAATCTTGAGAGTAGGATACTATTGGATAACAATGGAATCAGATTGCGCTGTAAACACGTCAAGAGATGTCACAACTGCCAGATCTACGCAGATAAGATCCATGTGCCACCGACTCTACTCAACGTTCTCTCCTCTCCGTGGCCTTTCTCCATGTGGGGCATCGACATGATATGGATGATTGAACCAAAAGCATCAAACAGACATCGCTTCATCTTAGTGGCTATTGATTACTTCACCAAATGGGTCGAAGCAGCATCTTACGCCAACGTTACAAGACAAGTGGTTGTGAAGTTCATCAAGAACAGCCTTATTTGCCGATATGGAGTTCCAAGTAAGATCATTACAGACAATGGATCAAACTTGAACAACAAAATGATGAAAGAACTGTGTGAGGAATTCAAGATTAAGCATCATAACACATCTCCTTACCGACCAAAGATGAACGGCACCGTTGAAGCTGCCAACAAGAACATCAAAAAGATCGTCCAGAAGATGGTCATCACCTACAAAGACTGGCACGAAATGCTGCCATTTGCTCTACATGGGTATCGTACTTCAGTACGTACTTCAACAGGGGAAACCCCTTTTTCTCTAGTATATGGCATGGAAGCAGTGCTCCTCGTAGAAGTTGAAATTCCATCAATGAGAGTTCTCATAGAAGCTAAGCTATCTGAGGTCGAATGGTGTCAAAGTAGATACGACCAGTTGAACTTAATCGAAGAAAAGCGTCTGACTGCTCTGTGTCATGGACAATTATATCAAAGAAGGATGAAGAAAGCCTTCGAAAAAAAGGTTCAACCTCGTGAATTCCAAGAAGGTGACCTCGTGCTTAAAAAGATTTGTCTTTTCAACCAGATTCTAGGGGCAAATGGACTCCTAATTACGAAGGCCCATACATCGTCAAAAGAAGCTTTTCTGGCGGTGCTATGACTCTCACAACCATGGACGGTGATGAACTCCCGTATCCTGTGAATGCTGATGCAGTCAAGAAATACTTTGTCTAAGAAGACAAAAGAACAACTCGGTAAGTCGAAAACCCGAAAAGGGCGGCTTAGGCAAAAATGAGCGTCTCGGTGGACTGAAAACCTAAAAAGGCGGTCCAGGCAAAAATTAGAGACCATAAACTGAAATTTATCCTGGTAGATTGAAAACCTGAAAGGGAAATCTAGGCAAAAATTAAGGATCAAAATGACAAAGCAACTACATCAGTCCGTACTTCGTCAATCTGAAGAATCGTCCATCAACGGATCTTCAATCAAATCTTCTAAAGCAACAAGCACAGTTGGAATTCAAAGTTGTTAGGAATAATAATGGTTATTTGTTTTCAATGTAGCCTTTTCCCAATAAATTATCATTTCCAACTTTTGTAAATAGTCCATGGAATCACGCCTTTGGCTGATTACCATCCTATCAGTAAAATTTGAGCCTTGTGCCTATTTGTTTGCAATTCTTGCTTTATTCTGTTTTGCAAAATAACGCTTTTTATTGTGAAAATCACTTTTGAAACTTAAAAAAAAAGAGTTTTAAATGAATTTTTTTACTTCAAAATTTTGAAATAAAAGCGAATTTTCCTTTGAACTATGAACACGGAAAGAATTTTAACAGTTTTCTCCATGAAGTGTTTCGACCTCTAAAAGCAAAGGACTGCTGAGGAATTCTCTTTTCCTCGAAAGAGATCATCAAAGGACGGTATTCTTATTGGAAAAATAATCCCCAACAAGGTTGCCAGTAAAATTCCTTTTCCAGGAAAGCTTAAAGCATGCAACTCAGATTCATCATCAGTAACGTCTACACCATTGCTGCAGATTTTGCTGAGTATTTGTTTGAACTGTGACGTAGTCCTTTTCCCAAATACGTTTTGTTGTCTTGTCAAGTATTGTCAGCATGCATATGACATTCATGACATTCATCATTCATACATAATAGCATCATTAGTGCATTCCTGCATTTCTCAAATGTTTGCTTCTATATCACTTGTTTAGGTTGCATTCATTCCAAAAAAACAAGTGTGGTTGTGTCATCTCTCCAATAGATTATCCCCAAGCAGAAAAATACATTTTCTCTCCCGTCCCCCAATTGAGATCATTCCTCATTTGGGTACAAAGTCTTGATTGACCGTTTCTTTCCAGTTCATTCCTAGATAGAACTTTGTCTCTAACCAATTCAGGTTTAGATTTCACAAAAAAAACTACCTGCAAACAATAAGCAATAGCCTCGTCATCCGATCCGCTTATTTCCTTTTCATCTTGAAACTTGTCATAAAACGGTTGTTCTTCTTAACAAAGTTCAATCATGAAATTTCAAGAAGTCCCCACAGTTGTCTTTCTGTCTAAAGAAAAACTTGTATCTTTTCAATCAAAATGCCTGCATCTTCTCAAAAAGAGAGAGATCCCTGGCAAGATTGTAGTTGTGAAAATAGAAACTCATTCGAAATCTGTTTCCATCATTCGAGATCTGTTTCCATCATTGTCTGTTATTCTCAAGAATTACCTTTTTATAATTATCACTTTGCTGATAATTGGTAATATCTTCAGAACTCGTTACCAAAAATTATCACTAGGCTGATAATTGGTAATATCATCTTCAATTACCTTAAACATTGTCACAAGGCTAACAGAAGGTAATCTTTTCGTTTCCCAAAGCGAAACAAATATTCACTTGCTTGGTGAATCTATTTTTTCATTGAAACATATGCTTGTTTCCCAACAAACAGGATTCTCCTTTCTTAAGATAGCTCGAGTCATCCTCACAATCTTTCCCCAGCATATCATTCTTTGATACCTCCTGGGTAAACTTTCTGCAATCTTTTTGCATCACTCGCATTTTTTGGTATCTTAGGTCCAAAATCTGCGTATTCTGATATTTAAGTCTCTTCACACCTATCAAGACGAAGATTTTCATCTTCATATCTCAGGTTAAAGAAACTTAAATAGGGGCATCTGTCATACCCCAATTTTTGACCTAAGATACCACCTTACATTATTCACATATGCATCACTGCATCACTAACAGTTTCAGAACAGGATAGATCGTGCGTGTACTCCTGAAGTCAAAGTTAGGGTTTTATCAAAATTTCATCTGTTCACGATATGATCAATTAGGGTTTGAGTTTCCACTCACCTCAATTGATCTATCTTAATCAATCATCAACATTTGACCTTCAAATTCCCAACTTTTTCTCATGATCTGCCTTGAATAGACCAATTAGGGTTTTGATCGAAGATAGTGAATCATTGACTTTCTACTCAATGGATGACCTATTTGCTTGAAGATTGATCTTAACATCTTTAATGCAACATCTTGACCTAATTTCTTGGTTCAAAACATTGCAAAATCCATGTTTCTTCTTCAGACAAATTCTGAATCATCTGATGAAAATTCATCTGCTCAAAAAAGTCAAACTTTGACTTTTGGTCAACTTTTTCAAATCCAAACTTTTTCAATCATAAAATCATTTCAAATAATCCATCATGATCATAAAAAATCAAGAAATGTGAAAAAGTCAACAAAAAGTTAAGATTTGAATTTTTCTAACACTTAGAAAAATTTTCAAGTGTTAAGAAATATGGTTTTTCCTCACTTTCATGGCCATTTTTCACCTAGATCCATTGTGATTCAGGAAAAACACAAAACATGAAAGTTGTAGATCTTCTTACAAGCTTTCCAAAATGTCCAAGAACTTCAAAAAATACTTTGTGTAGCTAAGGTTTTGAAAATTAAACTTAGAGCTCCATAACCATGAATTACAAGTCATTTTTTCAAGAACTCTAAGTCATTTTTCACAAACTCCTCTTTCTAGAAGCCTTGTCACCACTAATAGATAGATTATAACTGATAAATATCAGTTAGAAATGATTGAGAGGAGGATTGGATCAAGGAGAAATTTTAACCATGGTTAAAAAGTTAACCATTTGCATTAAATGCAAAAGATTCCTTCTTACCACTTAAGCCAAGTTGCAAGCTCTCTCAATGATAACCTTGCCTTGTCATTCAGAATTTTTGGCCTATAAATAGAGGTCATTTATTCATTCAAACTACCCCAAAGCAATCATAATCCAAGCTTTCCTTCTTTCTTTCTTGATTTCCAAGTTTCAAAGTTCTAAGAAGGAGAATTTTATAAGTTTCAAGCTTTGCAAATTCTGAGCAAACTTAAGCTTCCAATATCTTCTAAACATAATTTAGAAGTTGTTTGAAACTTTAAATCATCCAAAAACAAGCCAAGAGTCAGTTTTCTCCATAAAACTCCATTTGTGCAAGTTTTGAGCCAAAACATCCAAACTTGAAAACCACTCGTGCTTCTCCTGATTTTCCACTTCAGACACACTCTATACAACATATAGAGGCTGTCCAAACACTTAATCAAGTTCTGGAACAACTCCATCATCATCTTCCATTTTCAAACTAGCAACCTGCAACTTGACTTGGTCAGAGAGTTCCAGCAACTTTCAGAGCAATCTAAGAGTGGGAACATACTCAGTGAGGTTCAGGGAAGCTTTTTCAATCATCACTTTGTATCTGGAAGCTATCATACTCGATCTGATATTTCACACCAAGAGGTAAGATTTCGAAATTTTGATATCTCCATACATGCATCTTTAGCTTTAAATTTGAAAAGGAAGATGTAGATATCATATCATTAAAGCTATCTGGATTCTCAATTTAAACTAAAATTAACTGAGTTCATAGAATCATTCATTTAATCAGTTAGGGTTTAATTTAGGAAATTCGTGTTCATCTATGATTATTAACTTTAAAAAGTTATATGGTTGGAATCGTGAGGAAATTCTAGACAAATCTGTATTTTGAATTTCTAAAATTGATGAAGAATTAAGGAAGTTCAGGTTTGAAGCCATGGATGTTTGCTTTCGTTTCCACGAAGAAGATGAAGTGGGAAATTCAAAATTCAAAATTCAAAACTTGGTTTATAATATATATTTGTGGTTTGAGTTAAAACAATGGATGTATAGCCACCCCCTTGGCGAGCATACTTCTTTCTCCCTCAAACCAAACAAAACCATAGATCCCTTAGATTCGAGCTACAGATGCTCTAATTCCCATTAAGGGATATGTATGCAGAAGATCCCAATGATCTTTGCGAGCACAATAATAACAAAACCTAGGATCCCACATAATCTACCCTTTCTTAAAATCCAAAGGAGAAACTTTCCCAAGAATAGAATAGCAAATTAAAACACACAAACATATCAAAATATTCATATATAAGGCTATAGATAACTATATATATTTAGGGTGCCACATCTATTCCCTTTATATAACAAATCCCCTTGCCCAGATCTCTCCCCAATGCGTTGCGTCTAGTTCACGCTAGTCGTACTGCATATCATATTTATTGAGGGTATTGCAGCTTTCCCCTTTTTCATCTCATTTTTCTTGTTTTGGACACAATAAAGCTTGATGCTCGCGGCATCTTTAAAAACAAATCAAAAGAGTAAATCGTTTTGAGCCAGAGATTCGAATTCCGATTTGATTCCCTCGTGCGTCACTTTTTTAACGCAAACAATAGCGTAGGACCTTTACATTTCTGCAATTTACTTTCTGCACTTATTAACTGCTAGTAATTAGGTGTGTATGGCAAGATTAACTTAATCAATCTAGATCACTAATCACAAGATAAATATCTGAAAACAACACACTCTTTTCACACATGCACCAATCTTAGGGTATCCTTTCTCGTTGCCTTACGAAACAATGGTCATGTCCCTCGAGCGTAGGGTATCTTAGCACAGTTGTCTACAATATATCATCATAGTCCCTTCGACTTAAAAGATCATAGTCCCTCGATGTTGCCTACAAATACATGATCTCGTCCCTCGGTTATTGCCTACGAAAAGTGATGATCGTCCCTACGAATGTGCTAGGATATCCCTACAAGTTGCCTTCTATGACCATTCGATGTCCCTTCCATATCCAACGAATAAGGTTACCTACCAACCAATGGTATGGATAGCTTTATTCTAAAGGAAAGAAAAATAACACGGAAACGACCGTTCTGAGTGGGTAAAAATAAGTCTCTTTTGCTTGCTCAATCAAAATGCTTTTCACACCTCACACTTTCAAAACTTCTTTAAGCGCTGTGTATACATTCCAACGTGAATCATTGCAAAGTCATTTCCAAAACAAAACATTTCCAAACACTTCGTATACATTCCAGCATGAATCATTACGAAGTCAAAGAGAAATGCCTTTTTTAAAAATCTTTTCAAACACACACACACAAAAAAGCAATTTGTAAAGTGAGCTAAGCAATTAAGAGCCTGTAGATAACTACGGATGGAAAGGGTACTAACACATTCCCTTTTCATAACCACCTCCCTTACTCAGAATCTAACGAAGGTCTTTTCCTATTCTTTCCGCCTTCCCTTAGTGGGATAAAAGAAAAGTCGGTGGCGACTCTTACTATCCGCAACATTTACGATCAAACGCAAAATAAAACAAGTTAGTTCTGCCACCGTGTACAGAACTAGCGACTCTGCTGGGGAAAATAAAGAGAGGTTACCTTAGGGTCTTTAGATCACTTAAAATTGTTTGACTTGTATGGTTTACTTTTAAGGGTTGCTTGGGTATTATACTTGTGGGGGATCCTACACCCGGATCCAGGTTTCCTTAGGTAAGTAGCAATAAATCTTCGAGAGCGTTAGGCGTATACCGAAACGGTCAACATGATGGCTACGTTAGTGCGACACTTTGGATGTCCCGATGCTCTTCATGTTCAGTTGAGGAAAGTATATGGCGTCTACGTGGTGTCATCGGCACTAACTCAACTTTTAAAACCCTAATTGACCCATCTTGGCCATTAGAAGGTAGCGAGATAGCCGGCTTCGGTGTAGACTAAGGTTGGTTGATACTCGATCCTACGCTCATTAAGATTCGACTTTCGGGATGTTTTGGTCGACCACTTGGTAGTCGTATTGAAATAAAGCCTACGAGAAAGATCAACGATATGAGATTCCTAGAACCCGGTTACTATTATAGGACAGGTTGAACCCACTTAAAATTTGGTAGGGTAGACACCTAAACCTCATGCAAGTCTTAACCTAGGGCTATTGTGTCAATTGCTTGTGCTTGCTACTTGTTTTTCACATGACATCATAACATCATATCCTTTCTAACTATTTCAAGGACCTAGGAATTTATCTTTGCTCTATTTTGTAGGAGTTATGGCTTCCAAAAATACTATCCGAGTCAACTTCATGGGTATACCGTCTCAACTCAAAGAATTGGTTTCAGAAATTCCCGGTCACGCCCAGTTCATCAAAATACATGGTTATCTGCTTGACTTAGTTATCTCCGGTTTTGAAGAAGATATGATGCACGTCGTATTCAAGTTCTTCGATCCGAAACATCATTATTTTACATTCCCAGATTATCAGTTGGTTCCTACATTGGAAGAGTTCTATAAGCTACTTGGGATACCTATCCTTGATCAGACACCATTCACCAGTTCAGAAAGAGCTTTTAAATATGAAGACATCGCATCAGCGTTACATCTAAAGCGACCAGACATTGAAGCTAATTGGGAAACAAGAAGCAGAGTTAAGGGTTTGCTTGCTAAGTATCTGATAAAGAAAGCTCGGGAATTCCTAAAGGCTATGAGTTTCCATGCATTTCAAGACATTTTGGCTTTGCTAATCTACGACTTGGTTTTATTCCCTAATCCAGATCAGTTCATAGACGTGAACGCCATCAAGATATTCCTCACTCGTAATCCTGTGCTACCTTGCTTGGAGACATTCTGCATTCTCTCCACACTCGTACTATCAAAAGACAAGGAACTCTCATGTGTTGAATACCATTACTTTCCAGGTGGTTTATTTCGCATCTTCCTCAATCAATGATGAAGAACGAGCAAAGATTGAAGTGGTCTCAAAGGCTAATGTCACTCTCTCATTCAGATATCTATTGGTGTCTTTTTCCTCAAAAGGACTTCACTTTCATTGAGCATTGCGGAGAATTCCCTAATGTACCACTCCTTGGCATAAGGGGAGGTATCACTTACAACCCTTCTCTAGATCTACGCCAGTTTGGTTATGCTCGAAGAGATGATCCTCTCATGATATGCTTCTCCAAGACATTGTGTTTGACTACAACAACGATATCCAGAACTATCGTCGAAGATTTATGCACACTTGGGGCATGGTAAAGAAGACTGATACCAAGACTTTGGGACACAAAAATTCCATTCCTTGAGAACCTTACCTCAAATGGGTGCGATCTCGAGCTTAAAACCTTATGATGTCGTTTACAGCTGTTCTACCAGTGCTTATGGAACCTGTCGCTATAGGCGACGAACCCTATACCATTCTCCATCTAGACATGCCTACTGATTTCGAAGACTTGAAGAGATCTTGGATTCAGCTTAAAGAAGAAAGGGATACGTTCGAAGCTCAGTGCTACGCAAGCGAGAAGAAAGTGTTAGAGTTGACAAAGCTACTTCACGAGGAGTGAGGCATCAACACCTACTTCAACACAAAGAGGAAGCGTCCATGGGAGACCTGAAAGCTTTAGGAATTTCTTTTTATTTTAAACTTTCTTTTGTACTTAATAAAGAGAAACTAATAAAAAGTTTGTTCGTACTTGTTTAACAAATTTAAATTCCTAAGGTCCTTGAAAACATTTCATTGCATAACATCGCATATCATGGCATAACATCTCATAACAGGTACATCGAAGACTGGTTTTCTTATTCTCTCGCTATTTATTTCAGCAGAAATGGCTGTTGAACAGACTGTCAAAGATCTCCAGGCACAAAATGCTCAATTACAGGAGATGTTCACCAATTTGGTCCAAGGTTAGAAAGATCTGAAGAAGCTCATCACCAGAAAGAAGAAGACCATTGGTATCCTCAATATTGGAAGAAATCACAAGGGCACAGCTAGGGTGGTCAGCTAGTTTAAAATCTCAGACAAGAGCGGTGAAACTGAGGGGAGTATCAAGAACATTGAAGGAAGCCATCATGGGTCTGAAAATAAAGATGAAGACTATGTGAATGAGCAGTATCCTCCTGACAACGACAAGTACAAGCAACTTGAAGATCGTCTGAATGCTGTGGAAAATCTAAAAATATTTGGGCTGAACTTCGATGATCTAAGTCTTGTTCCTGGCGTGGTAATTCCCGGCAAATTCAAGGTTCCTACCTTTTCCAAGTATGATGGCATCTCTTGTCCGAAGCTACATCTGAATTCCTATGTTCAGAAGATCCATCCTCATACTAAAGACGGGAAATTATGGATCCATTTCTTTCAAGAGAGTTTATCCAGAACTCAGTTGGAGTGGTATTATCAACTAGAGAATACCCATATTTATACCTGGAATGACTTAGCAGATGCTTTCTACAAGCAGTACCAGTACAATGTTGAATTGGCACCTACCCTTATGCAAATACAGAGCATGTCTATGGGTTGTGATGACAAGTTCAAGGAGTATGCCCATAAATGGAGAGATTTAGCAGGCCGAGTTCAGCCAGCCTTATCAAATAGGGAGTTGGTTGACATGTTTATGGGAACACTGACAGACCCCATTCTTCAATCATCTGACTGGGAACTCTATAGCCGGATTCACCGAGCTGATATTGACAGTCGAACGCATTGAAGCTGGAATCAAGAGCAGAAAAATACAGGTAGACTCGTCTTCAAATGCTGTGAAGAGATCATTTGGTGGAAAGAAAGAAACCAGTGTTGTATATGGTCAAAAGGGTCGTGACAAAGCTAATCGTACTCAATCTGTGGGGGCGGTTGTGATCTCCAATCCTACACCAGCATCACCTCAACGAGACAACGCGCATAGCCAGAACGCGCCACGAAGACAGTTTACAAAAATCAACATGCCGTTATCACAAGCACTACAACACATGTTGAAAGTAGAGTTGATCACTTTGAGGGATCCTCCTCAACATGTCAACACTTCATTTCCGAAGTACAATCCTAATGCAAGATGTGCATACCACTCCAACAGTCCAGGGCATGACACCAACAACTGTTAGGCTTTGAAGAACAAGATTCAAGACATGATTGAAGCAAGAGAAATTGAGTTCGACCCCCCTGTCGAAACTCCAAATGTGATCAACGCACCAATGCCTGACCATGGTAAAAGTTCCAATGCAATCAAAGAAGACTCTTATGTTTATGATGTGAACAAGCTGATCATCCCTCTAATGACTATCAAGAAAGATTTACTGCAAGCTGGTGTATTTCCAGGATGCCCTGACCACTATCATTGGTGTGCATCTGAATCTGACGGATGTGCTTGGTTGAAGAGACGTATTCAACGTATGATGGACAACCAAGAAGTGTTATTTATGAGACCACCATCTGTGGAGAATATATGCGTAGACATTTCTAAGAATCTGAAGATCGAAGATGTAAGTGAATCCTTACCAGAAGTCTGGGATACCTTGGGGCAGCCAAGTGGAAAGTTTGATTTCATGGTGAAATATGTCAAGGCAACCGGATGGGGAGACGATTTCACAGAAGACTATGCTGATGTCAACACAATAAGGATCACCTCTGCCAATCCTACGCCTAGAGTGGCACCTCTCATCATTACCTCTCCCAGACCAATTCCATATTCCTCTGACGAAGCTATACCTTGGAACTATGGAGCTGAAGTTTACTATCATGGCGTCAAGCAAGAACCTTTGACCATTGAAGACGTTGCATTTGAAGCTACCAATCCTAACATCGATAACATCACCAGATCAAGCAAGGTGACCAGAACCGAAAGAGTATTTTCTCCAGAGATCTCTCCTCCAAAGGACACCACTACACCAGTTCGAATTCCTGCTATCGAACTAGTTCCCGAAGCTAGAGGGAAAGAACCAGGGACTCATCCTGCTCAGACAGAAGTACCAAAGGAAGTTGCTGAGGATACCTCCAAGCAAGAAATGGAGGAAATTCTGAAGATCATCAAGATTCTGAGGCTCATGCTAAAGCCTTAGTAAAGTTTCTGAAGAATGCTCACATACCGCAAGATACTACTGTTGATCAATTCGAAGGTTGTATTGCCATCCTGACCGTCAACAATGGTTTAGGCTTCTCTGATGCTGATTTAACTCTTGCCGAAAAGAAACACAACAAGGCCTTGCACATCTCCATTGAATGCAAGGGCACTACATTGTCTCACGTATTGGTGGATACTGGTTATGCTCTAAATGTTGTGCCGAAGAGCGCTCTCGACCGGCTTAATGCTGAAGGAGTGGTCATGAAGCCCAGTGACATAATCGTAAGAGCTTTTGATGGTTTCAAACGAATAGTACTTGGAAAACTCATCCTGCCAGTTAAAGTCGGTTCCCAGACTTTTGACTCTACTTTCTTTGTCATGGACATTCGTCCAACTTATTCTTTCCTACTTGGACGCCCTTGGATACATGGGGAAGGCGCTGTCACTTCTACCCTGCATTAGAAGTTAAAGTACCCAGTGAAGAGGAAGATTGTTATGGTATGCGGTGAAGAAGAATATCTGGTTAGCCATCTACAGTCATTCTGATACCTTGAAATGGAAGGTGAATTCATCGAAACTCCCTGTCAAGCTTTCGAAGCAATTCCATGAGTCATGCTTGTTGACTCTCTTGTCACTTCCGAAGTTACTAAAGTTCCACCGAAGATGGACTCACTGAAAGACGCCAAAGCTGATGTTTAAGAAGGAGGTTGTAGTGTTTGGAGTCAGATCCCCGATATCCCCGTTCAAATCTGACAAGACTGGTTTAGGATTCACTACAAAAGGTCAGAGGAGATTACACCGCGAACGTGCCAGAAAACTTCCTTTCCACATCAACAAAAGCGGAGTCCATGCTATAGGAGACGACGACAGCAACTTCGACATTAATTGGATCTTCCCAACTCTAGGCGACTGACTCAACAATTGGAAGACTAAAGATGTTATACCAATCTCCTTTAGACAGGAGTAATTTCTTTTTTTTCTGTTATGCTTTTCGCCTTTTTACGCTTTGAACAATAAACTTTAAGCCTAGTGCCTTACCCGGGGCACCGTGGCTTGTTTGTGAGGGTTATTATTTATCATCTGCATATTCTCATTCAATAAAATCATTGGACTTTTGCATTCAAATATTTTGCTCTTTCCTTTCTTTTACTTTATCACCCCTTTAAAAAGCTACGTGTTCTTACACACACCCTTGTGATACACTGTAGATTCACTCCGAATATCGTCGAAAATAGCTCTATAATTGCTAAATATGACTTTGATAATCCGATCTACCAAGCCAAAGACGAAGGTGAGGAAGATTGTGAAGTTCCAGGAGAACATGCCAGACTACTACAACAGGAAGAACAGGTTATACAGCCACACGAAGAGCTAGTCGAGGTGGTGAATCTAGGTACTAACGAAGACAGAAAAGAAATCAAGATAGGAGCGGGTCTTGAAAACAGTGTCAAAGAGAGATTGGTCCAGATGCTGCGAGACTATATTGAGATTTTTGCTTGGTCTTATGAAGACATGCCAGATCTAGACATTGACATTATGGTACACCGACTACTGACGAAAGAAGGTTTTCTCCTTGTGAAGCAAATGTTCATTGTATGCGTCCTGAGATGTCATAGAAAATCAAAGTCGAAGTTATGAAACAGTTCAATACCGGTTTCCTAGCCGTTACTTCTTATCGACAATGGGTTACGAACGTGGTGCCCGTACCTAAGAAAGATGGTAAAGTGCGAATGTGTGTGGACGGACTACCGATATCTTAATAGAGCAAGTCCGAAAGACGATTTTCCACTTCCTCGTATTGATGTCCTGATCGATAACACAGCTCAAGACAAGGTTTTCTCATTCATGGATGGTTTCTCCGGTTACAATCAGATCAAAATGGCTCCCAAAGACATGGAAAAGACTACTTTTGTTACACAGTGGGGCACATTCTGCTACAAGGTCATGTCGTTCGGACTGAAGAACGCAGGCGCCACATACCAACGTGCCATGGTAGCTTTGTTTCACGACATAAACCATCACAAGATAGAGGTCTACGTCGATGACATGATAGCTCGATCATAAACTGAAGAAGAACATCTTGATCATTTGCGAAAGCTGTTTGATAGACTGAAGAAATACATATTAAGACTTAATCCTAACAAATACACCTTTAGAGTCAGATCCGGGAAACTCCTGGGATTTGTTGTCAGTGGTAAGGGTATTGAGGTTGATCCGGCCAAGGTTAAAGCTATTCAAGAAACGCCAGCGCCCCGCACGAAGAAGTGTTGATGTGTTGAGGATTATATTGAGGTGTATGCATACCTTGCGTTAGGATTGTATTTTGGAGAGGAAGTGTTGATGTGTTGAGGAGAATCCCTCAAAGTAATGAGCTCGGCTTTCAACATGTGTTGCAATGCTTGAGACAACGGCATGTTGATCTTCATAAATTGTCTTTGTGGCACGCTCTGGCTACGCGCGTTGTCTCGTTGAGGTTGTGTTGGTGTAGGATTGGAGATCACGACTGCCCCCACAGATTGAGTACGATCATTTTTGTCATGGCTCTTGTCATAGAATTCGAGCTGTCTGATCACCTTGACTGGACCCTTGTGATGTCTTCCCATGTTGAGGATACCAATGGTCTTCTTCTTTCTGGTGATGAGCTTCTTCAAATCTTTCTGGCCTTGGACCAAGTTGGTGACCATTTCCTGGAATTGAGCGTTCTGAGCCTGGAGGTCTTTGACGGTCTGTTCAAGAGCCATTTCTGTGAAATAAACAGCGAGAGAATAAGAAAATCGGTCTTCAATGTACCTTTTATGAAATGTTATGCCATGATATGCGATGCAATGCAATGTTTTCAAGGACCTTAGGAACTTAAATGTGTTAATCAAGCACGAACAATCTTTTTATTGGTTTACTTTTAGCAAGTACAAAAGAAAGTTTAAACAAATATAAAAAGAAAATTCCTAGAGCTTAAGTCTCCCATGGGCGCTTCCTCTTTGTGTTGAAGTAGGTATTGATGCTTTGCTCTTTGTGAAGTAGCTTTGTCAACTCTAATACCTTCTTCTCGCTTGCATGGCACTGAGCTTCGAATGTATCCCTTTCTTCTTTAAGTTGAATCCAGGATTTCTTCAGGTCTTCAAAATTAGTAGGCATGTCTAGATGGAGAACGGTATAGGGTTCGTCACCTATAGCAACAGGTTCTATAACCACTAGTAGAACAGCTGTAAACGACATCATGAGGTTTTGAGCTCGAGCTCGAACCTATTTGAGGTAAGGTTCCCAAGGAATGGAATTTTTGTGTCCCAAGGTCTTGGTATCAGTCTTCTTTACCATGCCCCAAGTGTGCACAAATCTTCGACGGTAGTTCTGGATATCATTGTTGTAGTCAAACACAATATCTTGGAGAAGCATATCTTGAGGACCATCTCTTTGAGCATAACCAAACTGACATAGAGCTAGAAAAGGGTTATAAGTGATACCTCCCCTTATGCCAAGGAGTGGTACATTAGGGAATTCTCCAAAATACTCAATGAAAGTGAAGTCCTTTTGAGAAAAAAGACATCAACGAATATTTAAATGAGAGAGTGACATCAGCCTTTGAGACCACTTCAATATTTGCTCGTTCTTCATTACTGATTGAGGAAGGTGCAAAATAAACCACCTAGAAATTAACGGTATGCAACACATGAGAGTTCCTTATCTTTTGATAGTACGAGTGTGGAGAGAATGCAGGATACCCCTAAGTAAGGTAGGCACTAGATTACAAGTGAGGAATATCTTGATGGCGTTCACGTCTATGAATTGATCTGTATTAGGAAATAGCACCAAGCCATAGATTAGTAAAGATAAAATGTCTTCGAACTCATGAAAACTCATAGCCTTTAGGAATTCTCAAGCTTTCTTTATCAAAAACTTAGCAAGCAGACCCTTAACTCCACTTCTTGTTTCCCAATTAGCTTCAATGTCTGATCGCTTTAGATGTAACGCTGATACGATGTCTTTGTATTTCGGAGATTTTTCTGAACCGGTGAATGGTATCTGATCAAGGATAGGTATCCCAAGTAGCCTTGAGAACTCTTCTAATGTAGGTACTAACTGATAATCTGGGAATGTAAAGCAGTGGTGTTTCGGATTGAAGAACTGGAATACAATGTGCATCATATCTTCTTCAAAGCCAGAGATAACCAAGTCAAGTAGATAACTATGTCTTAGGATAAACTGAGCATGATTGGGAACTTTTGAGACCAATTCTTTGAGTTGAGAAGGTATACCCATGAAGTTGATTCGGATAGTATTTCTGGAAGCCATAACTCCTACAAAATAGAGCAAAGATAAATTCCTAGGTCCTTGAAATAGTTAGAAATGATATGATTTTATGATGTTATGATGTTATGATGTCATGATGTCATGTTTAAACGAGTAGCAAGCACAAGCAATTCACACAATAGCCCTAGGTTCAAGGCTTGCATGAGGTTGAGGTGTCTACCCTGCCAAAGTTTAAGTGGGTCAACCTGTCCTATAATAGTAACCGGGTTCTAGGAATCTCATATTATTGATTTTTCTCATAGGCTTTATTTCAATACGACTACCAAGTGGTCGACCGAAACATCCCGAAAGTCGAATCTTAATGAGCGTAGCATCGAGTATCAACCAACCTCAGTCTACATCGAAGTCGGCCATCTCACTACCTTCTAATGGCCAAGATGGGTCAATTAGGATTCTAAAATTTGAGTTAGTGCTTATGACACCACGCAGACGCCAAATACTTTCCTCAACTGAACATGAGGAGCATCGGAACATCCAAAGTGTCTCACTGCCGTAGCCATCATGTTGGCCATTTCGGTATACGCCTAACGTTCGCGACGATTTATTGCTACTTACCTAAGGAAACTTGGATCTGGGTGTAGGATCCTCTACAAGTATAATACCCAAGCAACTCTTAAATGTAAAGCATACAAGTCAAACAAAAAGCAATAAAGTGATCTAAAGACCCTAAGGTAGCCTCTCTTTAGGGTATCCCTAGTAGAGTCGCCAGTTCTGTAACACGGTGGGAGAACTGACTTGTTTATTTTGCATTTTATCACAAATGTTGCGGATAGCAAGAGTCGCCACCGACTTTTCTTTTATCCAATTAAGGGAAGGCGAAAAGAATAGGAAAAGACCTTCGTTAGATTCTGAGTAAGGGAGGGAGTTATGAAAAGGGAAGGTGTTAGCACCCTTTCCATTTGTAGTTATCTACGGGCTCTTAATTGCTTGGTAATGATTCACGCTGAAATGTATACGAAGTGTTTGGAAATGTTTTGTTTTGGAAAGGGACTTTGTAATGATTCACGCTGGGATGTATACAAAGTGTTTTGAAAAATATTTTGAAAAGTGTGAGGTGTGAAAAGTATTTTGATTGAGAAAGCAAAAGAGACTTATTTTACCCACTCAGAACGGCCGTTTCCGTGTTATTTGGCTTTCCTTTAGGATAAGGCTATCCATACCATTGGTTGATAGGTATCCTTATCCGTTGGATGTAAAAGGGACATTCGAAGGGGCATCGAATAGTCATAGAAGGAAACTTGTAGGGATACCTAAGCATATTCGTAGGGACGATCATCACTTTTCGTAGGCAACAATTGAGGGACGAGATCATGTATTCATAGGCAACAATCGAGGGTCATCAAGGGACTATGATCTTTTTATCGAAGGGACTATGGTTATATGTTTGTAAGCGTCTTAGCTAAGACATCCCCACGCTCGAAGGACTTGACCATGTATTCCTAAGGCAACAAGAGAGGATACCCTAAGGTGGGTGCATGTGTGAAAAGTGGGTTATATTCAGATATTTATCTTGTGATTAGTGATCTAGATTGATTAAGTTAATCTTGCCATACACGCCTAATTACTAGTAGTTAATGGGTGCAGAAAGTAAATTGCGGAAATATAAAGGTCCTACGCTATTACATGGCTTTGGGGCAGATACATAATATGGGAGTGCAGAAAGTAAAGGCAGAAATGTAAAGGTCCTACGCTATTACATGATTAAAAAAAAATTGTAACCTATACAACCTTTCTAGAATTTAAATGCGGAATAATAAATAATAGAAAAAAATGAGAAAAGGTTAGTGCAAAGATGTTCTGGAAGTTAGTAAAAACGTTTTAGTGCAACCCTAATTACTAAAAAAAAATATTATTTTTGTGATTGATTTTAAAAGAAAATGCTTCTTTTGTGAAAATTTAAATAAGGATGTTTTAAACTTAAATCCTAAAGAAAGACATTTTATTGGTTTTTTTTTAGACAAAAAAGTTTTAAAGAAAAATGCAAAGAAAATTAATCAGCAGGAAAATAAATAAAAAATAAGGGTTTCCGTCAGAGCTTCTGGAAGCTGGCACAGAAGCTGCTTCTTTCTGGCACGGAAGCTGCCTCTTTCTGGCACAGAAGCTGTTTCCTTCTGGAACGGAAGTTGCTTCCTTCTGGACCTTCTATTGGCGTTCCTTCTGGGAATCCAGAAGTTGGAACTTCTGGAGATAGCACTTCTGAGTATCCAGAAGTTGGAACTTCTGGAGATTAACTTCTGAGGATCCAGAAGTTGGAATTTCTGGAGATGGCGCTTCTAGGGATCCAGAAGTTGGAACTTATGGAGATGAAGCTTTTGGGGATCTAGAAGTTGGAACTTCTAGAGATGACGCTTTCTGGGGGTCCAGAAACTGGAACTTCTGGAGATGACGCTTCTGGGGATCCAGAAGTTGGAACTTCTGGAGATGACGCTTCTGGGGATGCAAAAGTTGGAACTTCTGGAGATGACGCCTCTGGGGATCCAGAAGTTGGAACTTCTGTCAGAGACGCCAGGAGAGAAGCTTCGTTCATCTTCTCCGGTCACCACCTTTTGCAAAACCTACGAAAACAAACAGAAAAGCAAAAACAAAATGTCCAGATTCAATAATTTGACCCTTGCGAACACGATGGTGGAGTTCGTTCATCCTAAAATAGACTGTAACTATGGTTTTGAAACTCAACAGTTCGCTTGCCCTAACCATGGTAGTTAACGATTTGGCCACCAAACCTTGCAAACGATGGATGAAACCTGTCTTATTTGATCCCAGGAAGACGTTAGTGGTGTTAGTTTCGATTAAAACAAGTGTTGCACCCCAAAATTTACCCTCTTGATTTAGGCTTATGTTTCATCATAGACATCATATTGCATTGAATTCATATCTCATGATAGGATCCAAGCTCTTTGGGTTCTCAAGACTTCCACAAGCTAAGGGGGTTGATTGTGTTAGCATGCCCTTCTGAGGGAATCTCAAGTTTCCATATCTGTGGATCTTTCAAGTCACCATGATGTATTATACCTCAATACATTCCATTTCTCTCATTGATCCCAGAGGAATTGAAGTTTTGAAGAGATTTGGTGGGAAATTCAACTGTGGCACTCATCTGATGAAATTAGGGTTTTGGTCCTCTGTGGAGTTTGAAGCTTGGATGAGTTATTTTCTTGGAGTATTATCTTCTTATTATCATTTGAGTTATCATGGTTCAAAGGATTGCCCATTACATTCACAAGATTTGAGGTTTTGAAGCTTGATTGGTCATCTCCTAACACATGGAGCAAAACTAGGGTTTTGAGTGAAATCAGGATTTCTTCGATTTTTTCACTCAAACTTGATTTCACTTGTTTCCATATGTTGTTGGACATCTATGAGTGAAATATCGAGGCTCAATTTTGAGTAGAAGCAAGTCAATTGATCACAAGGGGCAAAATGGTCATTTTGGTTAAAATCAGTCAAAGTCAGAAGTTGACCAAGTGGACTTTTGGTAAACCATCATTTTAAATATCACATTTTCATTTTTCATGACCAAATTCACCATTGAATCAAGGAAATTGAAGAAATTGGAGTTAACTTGTTCTTGAAGTTATTGGAAGTTTGAAATTTTTTCTAAGTGCCCACCCTATGGAACTTTGACACCTGTCATACCCCAAAATTTGCCCTCCATCATCTCAAGACATTTCATACATCCATACTCAAGGATTCTTCAAGGATTGATCAGACAAATCCTCTCCTAGACAATCAACCCAAACTATGGTTTGGCAATTCTCAGATCAAGATGGACTTCCAACATCTCCAATGGCCTTAATGCCTCCTCATATGCTTCAAAGATTCCCCATGTCAAGTTTCAAGCCTCACAAGTCAAGTTTCCTCAAATAATTGCTCAGATGGTTGAAAATCAGTTGTATTGGACAAAAAGTCAACTGTGGTCAACATACAGTCAAACTTCATGATTTTTGGTCAACATCCTCATTTTGAAGTTACATTCATCATTTGATCAAGGGTTGATCATGATTCATCAAGAAACCTCAGGATTTGCTCAAAAGTCAAACTTTCTAAATTAGGGTTTCTCAATGAAAAGTCAACCAAACTTTGACTGGGCATAACTTCTTCATACTTTCTCAGAAATTTTTCCGCCACCTCTTGTTTTGAAGGAAATTGAATTCTCTACAACTTTATGTCTCACAAGAATGTTCAATAAATGCTTCATTTGGAAGGTATGGATCAAAACATTATAGGTCCTTTTCAAAGTCAACAAAAAGTCAACATTTTGTTTTGAAGATATATTGAGCATGGAAACTCCAATTGAGATGAAACCAAAGAGGTTGGTTAGAGGATCCTAGAGCTTTCCAAAAAGTCCAAGAACACTCAAAAATGTGGAAAATTGAGCAAGATACACTATTCAGAAGTTGGGCAATTTTGGACAATTGCACAAAAGGAGATATTGGTCAAAATGCCAAATTTTCCTAATGGGCCTATAATCTTTTGATCCAAACTTGTTCATGACATTATTTGTGACTCATAAATGCTTGGCCATGGCAATTTTCTATTTTATTAATTTATTTTTGAATTTTAAACCATTTAATTCAAAATTAAATTATATAAAATATGAAAATAAGATATTTTTTTCAAGAGGAGTGATTTTATATCATACTTGAGGTCCAAGGAAGCCCATCACACATACCAATTTCGTGCTTGATCATCCATTTAAGAGAAAATCAAATTTCTTTCAAAAATTTGATTTTATTTGAAAATCATTCAATGCATTCAAAACCAAATCTTTTTCCTTGTTTTTTCTCTCCTACTTCACTCTATAAATAGCCAAACACACAACAAAGGACACGAAACCCTAGCCAAAAACACAACCCTTATTTTGCCAAATTTTTTCAAGAAGCTTCAAAAATCGTGTTTCAATTTCCAGCAGGTTTCAGGCCAATTTGAGCACTCAAACACCTTCCTGAGGTTCCCAGCAATCGATCCATACTCCCACATCAAGCCCAGGCTGCCCAGATCGTGTCCTTGGACCCTCACCGGTTTGAATTTTTTCTCAAATTCGATTTCTTAATATCATGCATTGTTAATCGTTTTCGTGTGCTTATTTTTATTCAGGACGTGCATTAGGTCACATTAGAGCCATTACATGCAAGCTTGAATGTACAGGAACCTACTTGCCATGATTAGGGTTTTGCAAGCTGTTTGAATTGAACCGGCTTACATGAGCATTTTTAGGGCAAACCAGTGGCACCATCGTGTTCGCAGCCCTTGATTTAGGGGGGTAGGGTCCCCATTTTCTCTTTATTCGCGTTATTTTGCAGGTTTGAACATCCTACTCGCCGGAGAAGACGACCGGAGCTAGGGCTCCGGCGTCGTTGACGTTGGCTTGACCGGTGGACGCATGCGTGGCAACTTTGCGCGTCCTGATTCGCTCTCTCATTCAACCTGGACCCCACGCGTGCTGACTCGGTTTGACTCAATTCCCAGGACACGTTTACACTCAAAAGCAATTGGTTTTGGGTTCCATGACACCAAATGCCAAGTGTCCCAGTGGTTAAGGCGCAGGCTGTGCAAAAATACTCCTCTTGGTCACGAGTTCGAGCCTCATCAGGACCGGTTTTGCATTTTCCTTTTACAAACTCAACCTTTTTCATATTTTCTATATTTTCTTTTTATTTAATATTTTGCATACATTTTAATTTCTTTTCATAATTTTTTATCATGCATTAAAAATACCAAAAAATATTTTTTTCTTTTTGCATTATTTCCAGAAAATGTTTATTTAATTTATAAAATTAAAAAGTATTATTTTGCATGCATATTAAATTTAATTGCTAATTTATCATTTAAATCACTTTTAATTAGTTTTTAATTATTTAATTAACTCCAAAAAATCCCAAAAAATTATTTTAGCATATTAATGTTGTTTCTAGCAGAAATATTTTTCTCATTTAAAAATTATCATTTTTACTAACATTTTTCTCTTATTCGATTTCCTCGTATTTTTCAATTTCTCATCTTTTCACAGGTTATCTCGTTTCGGACGATTTCTTTTTATCGTTTTCTTTTCCAATTATGTAATTGCTTATGGGATGTAATAGTTTAATTAGGACTTTTATTTTCCGCATTCTTAAATTATGTATCTGCCCCAAAGCCATGTAATAGCGTAGGATTTATCTTTCCGCACTTTATACTTCCGCATTTTAATTTCCGCACCTTATAAACTGTTAGTAATTAGGCGTGTATGGCAAGACTAAAATCAACATAGCTCACTCTAATTTTCAAGATAACATGAATCTGAAATCAACACACTCTTTTCACACATGCACCCCTTAGGGTAATTCTCTCTTGTTGCCTTTACGAATTCAAATGGTCATGTCCCTCGAACGTAGAGGTATTCTAGCACCGTTGCCTTCCGAACAAATCATCATAGTCCCTTCGATACAAAGATCATAAGACCCACGATGTCGCCTCCAAATACATGATCTTGACACTCGATTGTCGCCTACGAAAAATGATGATAGTCCCTTCGAATGTACTAGGATACTTCCTACAAGTTGCTTTCTATGACCATCCGATGTCTCTTCGAATGTCCCTTCTACATCCAACGAATAGGGTTACCTCCCAACTAATGGTATGGATAGCGCTATTCTAAAGGAAAGTAAAACAATACGAAAATGACCAATTCTGAGTAGGTAATAAGACTTTTAGTTGCTTGCTCTATCAAAATACTTTTTACACCTCACACTTTTTGTCAAAGTTCAAATTCTTTTCAAAAAATGAAACATTTCCAAACACTTTGTATACATTCCTACATGAATCATTACAAAGTCAAAGCAAAATGCCTTTTCAAAACATTTTTGTCAAACACACAGAAAGCACAATTTTAAAGTGATCTAAGAAGCAACTAAGAGCCCCTAGATAACTACGGATGGAAAGGGGTGCTAATACCTTCCCTTTTCATAACCTTCTCCCTTACTCAGAATCTAACGAAGGTCTTTTTATGTACTTTTTACCTTCCCTTAATTGGATAAAAGAAAAGTCGGTGGCTAAAGCAACTCATTTTATTCAAAAAAATCATTTAAATGAATTTTCAAAAAAAACAGTGAAATCGCCACCTAATTTTATTTGTTCTAAAAAGAACGGGAAAATATAGATAAAACCCACGAGAGAAAAGGATAAGACGGTCTACGAAATTAAGAGATATAGGTTCGGGAGTTGGTTATGCAAGGGGAAGGTATTAGCACCCCTCACATCCATCGTACTCGATGGTACCCATTTAGTTCAAAGTGTGGTTGTGTGTTAGTGTGAAAATTTTACGATCTTCTAAGTTTAAAAATAGAAAGAAAGAGAGGAGAAATGTTTTTATTATTTTTGAGTTTGACACGGTTTTGAAACCGCGTGCCTACGTACTCCCTCGTGCAATGGGAAAGTCAAAACTCCGTAGTTCTTCTAGAAAATGTTTGTTTGTTGATTGATTTTAAATGAAAAGACAAGTCGTCATTTTTAAAGGAGAAGACTCGTCTAACGTCCACAAGGTGTGATAAAGAATAAAGGACTACGCACCAACGTGAGGGAGGGTTTGAGAACACCTCTAGTACTCAAGTGGAGAAGTCGAAAACCTTGGGAATAGAGGAAGAAGCATCTCAATTATAAATGAATCATGTCTAATCTTGAAAAGGGTTTAAAGGTAAATGGTGCTTGGACGCACAAAAGATATTGAATGTGTTGGAATTGATTTTAAGTTGTGGATGACAAGTATCAAAACGTTGGGCTATCCTCTAACGATTCAATACTCGAGATTGGTGATTGAGGTCAACCGATCATCTCTCATCAAAAATATTTATTATGAAAAGAGTGAGGTGAAACAAAGTTCACTTTTATTAAGTGTATGGAATAAAGTATTTAAGTCATTGGGTTACCCTCTAATGGCCCAAATACTTTACATTTTTATTAAATCGTCGGGATATCCTCTAACGGTTCAATTAAATACCATAGCACTATGTTTTTTTGTTTTAGAACATGGATTTGAAGTTTCTCAATTTATTGGGTTATCCTCTAATCAATTAGAAACTTCGATTTGTTTTAATCGTTGGGCTAACCTCTAACCATTAAAACAAATCTTATCCAAGTGTTTTTTTTTTGTAGAAAAATTGATTTTTGAAAATAACTCGACGTTGGATCGAGGTTTGAGAAGAAGACTCGACGTTGGATCGAGTTTTATTGAAAGTGTTTTAGATGCTTGGTGAATGGAGAAAGAATAGGATCGAGATAATTGTAAATCACAAGTAAAATCGACAAAGCCCATACAAGGTGGCCAACCTAAGTATAAAATAATTAAATTACATGTGTACTAGCAAAGTGGGCTAGTCTACTATAACGACTAATTGGAACAATTAATCGAAATAGGCTCACTGTAAGAAGGCCCAGGGATCAAGCGTACATGTGTGCAAGTGAGGTCATCGCGACGCTTCGTAGCTTTGTCGACTTACGGGTTTAAAAATGATTTACAAATATTAGTTTAAAAAAGATTTTTTTTTTTTGGTTTTGTGTAAGTGACAGTTAAATTAAATAAATGCGCACTAAATTGTTACAAGAATTGTTTTTTTGGGAGAGGGATACATGAATTATAAATGGGGATTAAACGGTAAAATAAAAATGGAAAGCGGTAAATTATTTACAATGTAACAAGGGGATTGGGATACATTTTTTTCCGAATAGGGATAAATTGAAATTAAAGAGGAAACGGTAAATTTAAAACAGAAATTAAATACGGTGAAACTTAAATATCGATGATTGTATCATTTGCATTTTATTTGGTTAATTAGAATAGACTATAGAAATTAATTCTAAGAAAATGCTATGCGGAGAATATTACTATAATATAATTCGAACTTATTTACGAATGAATAGATAAAGTATAATAATAATAATAATAATAATAATAATAATAAAAGTAATATGTATATAATATTTACAATACTAAGCATAAGAAATAAAAATAATATGTATAAATATATTTACAGCATAAAATATAAATACTAAATATTTTAGATACACTGCTAAATATTAAATAGTAACATAAATTAAATAAACAGCATATGTAAAAAAAATGTATATAAATGCAACAGTAAAAAAATGTATGTTTGAACCACATCCTTGAATGTCTACACAAATAGAAAACATATTAGTAGCATGAGTGTGAGATGAAATAGAAATAAAATGAAATAGCAATAAATCGGAAAATGGTTAGTAGACAGTATCCACAATTAAAATCACTATACATGCATAAACAAGTGATAACAAGAATCGAAATGTCAAAAGAATCAACATGAGTAATAAGATAATGAGCAAGTAACGGTTCATGAAAGTTTGTAGCTTCAAAACCAAGCTTCAAACAAATCTTTATTCATTAGAAATCAAAATTAAAGTATATACTCAAATTGCGAATCATGACATACTAAAAACATGTAAAACAAAATTGGAATTGAACCATAATCGATTAAATTTAAAAACCGGGCAGCAACACGCATATGCAATAAAGCTTGAATTCGGATTCAAAATTAATTGATTTAAGCAAATTCGGGCAGCCACAATTCAATCGGTTATTTAAGAAAGGCATGCTGTCCCATGAGCTTCTCGGTTAAATTCACACGCAAGAAAATGCGGTATCATTGTCAAACCATCATCGAAGCTAAATTTGAATGTCAACCGACTACAAACTTCAATCAAAAAACTTAAAATGATAATAACACAAAATATGGTGTTCTAACATGTTTCTCAGTTAGATTTTCACGCGAGTAATGCGGTATAATCATTAAACCGTCATCGAAACAAAACAAATAAATGCCAAATGGTTTCTCGGTTAGTTTCTACGCGAGTAACGCGGAAACAACATCACCTTCATCGAAACCAAATCAAACTTTAAATATCCATCAATCGTAAAACTTCAATCGAAATTTGAAATGAAAATAACACGAACTATGGTGTTCTAACATGTTTCTTGGTTACGTCTTTCACGAATAAACGCAATATAGACATCAAACCATCATCGAAACCACACGAGTATTGTTTCACTCACAAACCCAATGAGAATAGAATAATAGCATGGCTGTCCCGACGTGTTTCTCGGTTCAATCTTACGCGAACAAACACGACATCGATATTAACCATCATTGAAACCAATATTAGAATCCTCTTACCAAATCCAATCGAAATTAAAGAAGAAATGAGCATAACATCATACACGGTGTCTCAAAGTTTCTCGGTTATAATTACACGCGAGTAACGCGGTCAATCAATAAACCATCATCGAAACTACACAAACACTAATCCATTACCAAATCGAAATCTTAAATTTAGCATGAATTCGTAAACAAAGTACAAGCAGAAAACCGGACAGCATTACGGTTAAGAGTAAACCAACACTAAATTTACGGGTCATCATATTTTCGGCAGCATAACATTATTTATCGAGCACCGTTTACAACTCAGAAATCACAGTTGATTAACATGAACAAACATAAGGCAAGTAATTTCAGTTTCGAATTTCAAAATTAAATCGGGACTCCAAGATTCATAACACACACTGTTTTCAGATTTCACAAACATCCATGGCATAACAGTTAGCTTTCACAATACACAATATCGATGTAACCACAACAGTTAGCATATGAGTAAGATAGATTAAAAGTTACCGAACCGTCGCCGCAGAAACAATTGTGAACTTGAAGTTGACGCAGATGAATTGATGTTTGTGCTGGCAGTGACAGAACGATATGACGGAGGTGTTGGGGTCGCGATAGAGAAGGAGAAACAGGGGGTTACAGTGAGGAACGATGAGCTACGATCTGAGAGGTTGTTTCCCGTGGAGGATTGGAAGTGAGGTGTTTGAGCTTTGTTTTGAGATGAAGCGGCGTTTGGATGGGTATAGGGTGGCGAAACTATATCGATGGAAGAGAGATTCGGAGGAGGCTCTATGCGGAGAAAATGGAGTTTGGAGGTTGGAGAGCTAGATTAGACGGAAAGGGAGTAACAATGGATGGAGAAGGTTTTCGGTTGAATGAAGGTTCTGGTTGGGGTTCGGCGGAATTTAACAGCAGGGTGGAGTGAAATGTGTTGAAGGTTGTTAACGGTGGTTTGGATAAAGGAAAACAGGGTGTAGCGCGGTTGTCTGAGAGAAGCAGGTGGCTGTGGTTGATGAAGGCAGTGAGACACGAAGGCGGTGAAGGGTACTATGGTGAGTTGAGGAGAACAGGGGGCGTTGTGAGCGAGACAGCGGTGAGTTATGTAAAACAGTGGGAGTTTGTTTGGATTTGGTGGTGAAGGGTTTGAAGGAGGAGATGGGTTTCACCAAGAAGAAAAACACTTCTTCTGTTTTTTTTTTAAATTATAATTTTGGTTTTTGGTCCGTTGCCGCTGAGTGTGTTCTTCCTTTTCAATTTTTTGGCCCCCCCTTAAGCAACAAGATATAACATATATTTATACCCACAAAATTAGGTTAAGTTATTTTTCAAAATACCAAAAATGCCCTTCATGATCAAATGGGCCACAAAATTGGATCACCCAAAAAATAATAAGCCCAAAAATATTTTTGTTTGATTTTTTTGAGATAAAAAATGGACACCTAAAATTGTTAAAAATGATAAAAGTTCAGACAATAAATTATCCGAAAAATAATATGAACACATTAAAATAAACTACGAGTCTTGTAAATTAAAGAAAAATTATTGAAATGGTTAAAAATAAAATAAAATGATAATAAAGAATACCCGATTTTAAAATACTTACAGTTAAATACGAGTCTTCAAACTGTATCGAAAAATTAGGGAGAACACATTTTCATGATCTACGCGACACGTAGATTCATAAAGCAGTGAGTAAAAAATGAAAACTTGAAATATTTTCTCCGCTAATTTTCGCACAGTATCGAATTGCTTTTAACAGTCTGTTTGTAAAATCGAAGTATCGATATCACCGACATATAAATAATTTAAAAATCAATGCAATAGACAGAGAGAGAGGTAAAAATGCATGAAGTAACATAACAGGTATTTTACAACTAAAAACGATGCAAACATCAATTTAAACTAACTTTTGGTCAATTTAAATACGACGAAATGATGCAAATGCAATGTGTGAATGACTGTTTTTTTTTATTTTAAATATAATGCAAGTAGAAAAATAGCAGGGTAAAATTTGGGGTGCAACAGTGGCGACTCTTGCTATCCGCAGATTTGCGATACAAAAATCTCAAAGTCAGTTCACCGTGTTACAGAACTGGCGACTCTGCCGGGGAGACACCCTAAAAAGAGAGAATGCCTTAAGGATTTCTAGATCACCTTTATTGCTTTTTGTTTGACTTTCTTGCTTTATCTTTAAGGGTTGCTTGGGTATTATATTGTTGGGGGATCCTACACCCGGATCCGGGTTTCCTTTTAGGTAAGTAGCAATAAATCGTCGCGACCGTTAGACGTATATCGAAACGGTCAACATGATGGCTACGTTAGTGTGACACTTTGGATGTCCTGATACTCTTCATTCCCAAGTTGAGGATAGTATTTGGCTTCTGCATGGTGTCATCAAGCACTAACTAAACTTTTAGAACCTTAATTGACCCATCTTGGCCATTAGAAGGTAGTGAGATGGCCGGCTTTGGTGCAGACTAAGGTTGGCTGATACTCGATGCTACGCTCATTGAGATCAGACTTTTGGGATATTTTCGGTCGACCACTTGGTAGTCTTATTGAAATAAACGCCTACGAGAAAGATCAATGATATGAGATTCCTAGAACCCGGTTACTATTATAGGACAGGATGAACCAACTCAAACTTTTGGTGGGGTAATCACCTATACCTCATGCAAGCCTTAAACCTAGGCTCATTGTGTGAATTGTTTGTGTGTGCTAAACATGACATCATGACATCATTCGCATTGCATATCATGTCTAACTATTTCAAGGACCTAGGGATTTATCTTTGCTCTGTTTTGTAGGGATTACGGCTTCTAGAAAGACTATCCGAATCAACTTCATGGGTATGCCTTCTCAGCTCAAAGAATTGGTTTCAGAGATTCCCGACCATGCTCAGTTCATCAAAAGACATGGTTATCTGCTTGATTTGGTTATCTCCGGTTTTGAAGAAGATATGATGCATGTCCTATTCCAGTTCTTCGATCCGAAACACCATTGCTTTACATTCCCAGATTATCAGTTGGTTCCTACTTTGTAGGAGTTCTCTAAGCTTCTTGGGGTACCTATTCTTGACCAAATGCCATTCACCGGTTTGGAAAAGGTCCCTAAGTACGAAGACATTGCATCCGCCTTACATCTTAAGCGCTCAGACATTGAAGCCAATTGGGAAACCAGAAGTGGAGTTAAGGGTTTACTTTCCAAGTTCTTAATTAAGAAAGCCCGAGAATTCCTCAAAGTTATGAGTTTCCATGCATTTGAAGACATTGTGGCCTTGCTAATCTATGGTTTGGTTCTGTTCCCTAACTCGGATCAATTCATAGATGTCAACGCCATGAAGTTGTTTCTTACCCGCAATCCTGTGCCTACTTTACTTGGAGATATTCTACATTCTCTCCACACTCGTACTATCAAAAGACAAGGAACTCTCATGTGTTGCATACCGTTACTTTCCAGGTGGTTTATTTCGCACCTTCCTCCATCAGTTTTGAAGAATGAACAAAGGTTGAGATGGTCTCAAAGGTTAATGTCACTTTCTCATTCAGATATCCGTTGGAATCTTTTCTCTCAAAAGGATTTCACTTTCATCGAGAGTTGTGGAGAATTCCCTAATGTACCACTACTTGGTATAAGGGGAGGTATTACTTACAACACTTCTCTAGCTCTACGTCAGTTTGGTTTTGCCCGAAGAGATGGTCCACATGATATGCTTCTCCAAGATATTGTGTTCGACTACAATTACGATCTCCAGAATTACCGACGAAGGTTCATACACGCTTGGGGCATGGTAAAGAAGACTGATACCAAGACTTTGGGGCACCAGAAATCCATTCCTTGGGAACCTTACCTCAGATGGGTGCGAGCTCGAGCTCAAAACCTCATGATGCCATTCACGCCTGTTTTACCAGTAATTATAGAACCTGTTGCTATAGGAGACGAATCCTATACTGTTCTCCATCCCGACATGCCTACTGATTTTGAAGACTTGAAGAGATCTTGGATTCACTTAAAGAAGGGATACCTTTGAAGCTCGATGCATGGCGAGAAGAAGGTACTAGAGTTGACAAAGCTACTTCACGAGGAGCGAAGCATCAACGCCTACCTCGGCATCAAGAAGAAGCGCCCATGGGAGACTTAGAGCTTTAGGATTTATATGTTTTTCTTTTATTATCCTGAACTGTCTTTTGTACTTAAAAAGAATAATAAAAAGAGAACTAATAAATGTTTGTTCATTGCTTGTTTAACAAATTTAAATCTCTAAGGTCCTTGAAAACGTTGCATTGCATTCGCATAAACATTGCATATCATAGCATAACATTGCATCACAGGTACATTGAATATTGGTTTTCTCATTTGCTCGCTATTTATTTTAGCAGAAATGGCTCTTGAACAGTCCGTCAAAAATCTCCAGGCTCAGAATGCTCAGTTCCAACAAATGTTCACCAGTTTGGTCCAAGGCCAAGAAGATCTGAAGAAGCTCATCAACAGAAAGAAGAAGGTTGTTGGTCTTCTTAACATGGGCAGACGCTACAAGGGTGGACCTAAGACGGTCAGTCGGATAGAGCTCTCTGAAGGAAGTGTCAAGAATGAGGGGAGCGTCGAGGGTAATGAAGATGACCAACGTGAGCCTAAGAAGGAGGGAGAAGATCGCTCTAACCATAGCCAGTACTCTGATGAAGATGACAGGTACAAACAACTTGAAGACCGCCTGAATGCTGTGGAAAACCTGAAGATGTCCGGGCTGAATTTTGATGATCTGAGCCTTGTCCCTGGTGTGGTGATTCCTCCCAAATTCAAAGTTCCCACTTTTGCCAAGTATGATGGCATTTCTTGTCCGAAGCTTCATCTGAAGTCCTATGTTTAGAAGATCAACCCCCACACTGATGACAGAAAGTTGTGGATGCACTATTTTCAAGAAAGTTTGTCCGAACTCAATTGGAGTGGTATTATACCTAGAGAATGACCGTATCCGTACTGGAGTAACTTAGCGATGCTTTCTACAAGATGAGTACAATCTTGAATTGACACCCACCGCATGCAACTACAGAGCATGTCTATGGGTCGTGATGAGAAGTTTAAGGAGTATGCTCGGATGTGGAGATTTAGCGGTAGTTCAACCACCCTTGTCCAATAGGAATTGGTTGATATGTTTATGGGAACATGGACCCATTCTTCAATCATCGATTGGAAACTCTTCACCGGATTCACCGAAAGATATTGACGGAGCGTATTGAAGCTAGTATCAAAAGTGGAAAGATTCGATAGAGTCATCTTCAAATCTTTGCAAGAGATCTTTTGGGGTAAGAAGGAAACTAATGTTGTGTATGGTCGAAAAAGCCAAGACCGACCGTGCTGTGGGGGCGGTTGTGATCTCCAATCCTATATCGGACAACCTCGGTGAGACAACGTGCGTAAGCGCCACAAAGGCAGTTCGAAGATCAACATGCCATTGTCGCAAGCCTTGCAACACATGTTCGATAACCTTGAGGGATCCTCCTCAAAACATCAACACTTCCTCTCCGAGATACAATCCTAATGCTAAGTGTGCTTACCATACCAATAGCCCTGGACATAACACTAATGACTGTTGGGCTATGAAGAACAAGATTCAAGACATGATTGAAGCTAAGAAGATTGAGTTCGATCCTCCTGTCGAGACTCCGAATGTGATCAACGCGCCTATGCCTAACCATGACAAGAGTTCCAATGCTGTTGGCGATGATACTTATGTTTTCAACATAGATGACTTGACCATTCCTCTGATGATTGTTAAGAAGAATTTGCTACAAGCTGGTGTCAACCCAGGATGCCCAGAGAATTGTCGTTGGTGCCCATCTGCACCTGATGGTTGTGCTTGGTTGAGAAGACGTGTTCAGTGCATGATGGACAACCGTGAGATACTATTTCTAAAACCACTTGTGCAGAAGTTGTGTGAAGATATGTCTAAACTGAAGATCGAAGATGTGAATGAAACTGTACCATCTGTGTGGGATACCTTGGGGCAGCCAAGTGGAAAGTACGATTACATGGTGAAGTACACTGTTCCGGATGGGGTGACGATTTCCCAGAAGACCATGCTGATGTTAACACCATAAGGATTTCCTCTGTTGATTCTGTGCCTAGAGTGGCACCTCTCATCATTACTTCTCCCAGACTAGTTCCATATTCCTCTGACAAGGCTATCCCTTGGAATTATGGAGCTGATGTTTACTATCATGGCGTCAAGCAAGACCCTCTGACTATTGAAGATCTTACAGTTGAAGCTACCATTCTTGACATTGACAACATCACCGGATCAAGTAAGGTGACCCGAACTGGAAGAGTATTCTCTCAAATCTCTCTCCAAAGACAACTGCGACTCCGCTTGTATTCCAGCTATTCAATCCCTTCCCAAGCTAGAGGAAAGAACGGTGACTCATCCCGACGGAAGTACCAAAGGAAGTTGCTGAAGACACCTCCAAACAAGAAATGGAGGAAATTCTGAAGATTATCAAGAAGAGTGACTACAATGTGTAACACGGTGAACTGACTTTGTAGGTTTTTGTATCGCAAATGTGCGGATAGCAAGAGTCGCCACCGACTTTTCTTTTATCCAATTAAGGGAAGGTAAAAGTGCGAAAAAGACCCGTTAGATTCGAGTAAGGGAGAAGGTTATGAAAAGGGGAGGTATTAGCACCCCTTTCCATCCGTAGTTATCTACGGGCTCTTAGTTGCTCTTAGATCACTTTAAAAATGTGCTTTCTGTGTGTTTGGCAAAAATGTTTTGAAAAGGCATTTCGCTTTGACTTTGTAATGATTCATGTAGGAATGTATACAAAGTGTTTGGAAATGTTTTGTTTTGAAAAGAGTTTGAACTTTGACAAAAGTGTGAGGTGTGAAAAGTATTTTGATAGAGCAAGCAACTAAAAGTCTTATTACCTACTCAGAATTGGTCATTTTCGTGTTATTTTACGTTCTCTTAGAATAGTGTTATCCATACCATTAGTTGGTAGGTAACCCATTCGTTGGATGTAAGCGGGACATTCGAAGGGACATCGTATGGTCATAGAAAGCAACTTGTAGGAAGTATCCTAGCACATTCGAAGGGACTATCATCATTTTCGTGGCGACAATCGAGGGTCAAGATCATGTATTCGGAGGCGACATCGTGGGTCTTATGATCTTTGTATCGAAGGGACTATGATGATTTATTTTGAAGGCAACGGTGCTAGAATACCTCTACATTCGAGGGACATGACCATTTGTATTCGTAAAGCAACGAGAGAGAATTACCCTAAGGTGCGTGTGTGAAAAAGAGTGTATTGATTCAGATATTTTATCTTTGAAAATTAGTGGGCTATGTTGATTTTAGTCTTGCCATGCACGCCTAATTACTAGCAGTTTATAGGGTGCGGAAATTAAAATGCAGAATGTAAAGATGCGGAAAGATAAATGTCCTACGCTATTACATGGCTTTGGGGCAGATACATAATTTAAACTTGCGGAAAATAAAAGCCCTAATTAACTATTACATCCCATGAACAGTTACATTATTGCAAAAAAAGAAACGATTAAGAAAAATCGTCCGAAACGGGATAACCTGTGAAAAGATGAGAAATCGGAAAATACGAGATGAATCGAATAAAAGGAAAATATTAGTAAAAATGCAATTTTTTGAATGAGAAAAATATGACATGCTGGAAATAACATAAATATGCTAAAATAAATTTTTGGAATTTTTTGGATGCAACTTAATAATCAAAAACTAATTAAAATTGATTTAAATGCTAAATTATGAATAAAAATAAATATGCATGAAAAATTATATTTTTTAATTTTATAAATTAAATAAGTATTTTCTGAAAATAAATGCAAAAGGAAAAAATATTTTGATGATTTTTAATGCATAAAAAAAAATATTGAAAAGAATTAAAATAGATGCAAAATATTAAATGGAAAATAATAAAATAAGAAAAAGATTGCAAACATGTAAAACCAAATGCCATGGCCAGGGATCGAACTGGAAACCTTCCACTCACAACCCCACGCCTTTGCCATCTGATCTGGAGCGCACGCGTGTCACTGAATCGGAACGGATGGCGTATGAACAAGTGTTGCCTCCCTGTTGCACCAATTATGCGCCAGACTTCATCTTCTCCGATTTGAATTTTTGAAAATTCAACGTCGGCCATTGTTCGACGCTACGACCCTGGCAAATTCAAAAATCAAGCATACATAATATAAATAACATCCAAGACCATGGTTCGATTCCAGACATCATTCCGAACGCAATGGTAACAGTCTCATGGTCCAATTTTTCCAATTAAGCAAAGCCCTAAATCGAGCTCAGGAACCCTAGTTATGGCATATTACGTTTCGAGGCTATGGAAATGCAATCAAACAGATCGCTTGCAAACTTATCACGATCACAAAACAACAATGAAACATGTTAAAATGCATGATAATTGAAATACGATTTTGAAATTTTCTTGAACAAACCGAATTAATTCTTTGATTACGGATGGTTTTGAGCAAAGTGAGGTCTGGATCGATTCAAGAGGTATCAAGGAATGTGTTTGAGTGCTTGGAATCGGTTGAATCGAAGCAAAAACAAGGTTGCTAGTAGCTTGTAACCCACGGTTTTTTGAGCTTCAATAAGGGTTTCTCGATCAAAATTCTACCCTAATTCGTGGCATGAGTTGTGTATATATAGTAGAAGGATTTGGAGTTAATTTGAGGAAGAATCAATCACTAATCAATGCAAATCAAATTTGATTTTTGTACAAAATCAAAATTTCATTTTTTGATCAATTTTCAATCAAATCTTGCCATATCAATCCAAATTTCGAAATTTGCTGGCTTTATTGAGTTGCTTGGATCTCAAGGAAGAGATAAAAATCAAGTTTGCATTTAATTTTGATTTTATACTTTATTTTTGAATTTAATATGTATTTAAATGAATAAATTCCAAATTAAATAGAAAAATAAAATAAAAATTCGTGGCATTGGGCTTGGATATTCCTAATTGCATAAGGAACAAGTTTGGATGAAGAAAAAGTAAGCCCATTTGCAAAATTTTGATTTTTTAGAAGCATCTCTCTTTGTGCATTTCTCCAAAATTGCCCAACTTGTGAATGGTGTATCTTGCTCAATTTTCCACATTTTTGAGCGTTCTTGGACTTTTTGGAAAGCTCTAAGAGTCCTCTAACCAACCTTTTTGGTCTCATCTCAATTGGAGTTTCCATGCTCAATATATCTTCAAAACAAAATGTTGACTTTTTGTTGACTTTGAAAGGACTTGTAATGTTTTGAGCCATACCTCTCAAATGAAGCATTTTTTGAACATTCTTGTGAGACATGAAGTTGTAGAGAATTTAATTTCCTTCAAAAAAAGAGGTGGTGGAAAAATTTCTGAGAAAGCATGAAGAAGTTATGATCAGTCAAAGTTCAGTTGACTTTTTACCTAGAAACCCTAATTTAGAAAGTTTGAGTTTTGAGCAAATCTTGAGTTTTCTTGATGAATCATGATCAACCCTTGATCAAATGATGAATGTAACTTCAAAATGAGGATGTTGACCAAAAATCATGAAGTTTGACTGTCTGTTGACCACAGTTGACTTTTTGTCCAATACAACTGATTTTCAATCATCTAAACAATTGTCTGAGCAATCTTGACTTGTAAGGCTTGAAACTTGACATGGAGAATCTTTGAAGCATATGAGGAGGTATGATGACCATTGGAGATGTTGGAAGTCCATCTTGATTTGAGGAATACCAAACCCTAGTTTGGGTTGATTGTCTAGGAGAGAGTTTGTCTGATCAACTCTTGAGGAATCCTCGAGTATGAATGTATGATATACCTTGAGAAGATGGAGGGAAAATTTTGGGGTATGACAGCTGCCCCTGTTCAATCATCTTGTACTGGAAGGGTTAGATTGGCATGTTCGCCTTTCGTGACCTGGAGGTAGAAGATGATTGAACACTCGAGTACACCTGAAAATTTGCACTCGCTGGTGATGGGGGAATGGGCTTACAGATGCCATTTGGGGAAGGTAGAGACTTCGCTGGGGAATGAGTCGTATGCTTAGACTCGAGAATGTCTTATGAATAGGAAAATTGATGGGGATGGGCTTAAGATGCCATCTGGAAAGATCGATGCTGGGGAGTGAACCGTACGCTAGGCTCTATAGATGTTCTTGATAGTGGAAGGAGCATGGAGATGGGCTTAAGATGCCATCCGGAGGGGGTCGTATGTTAGACTTCGTGCTCATCTTTGAATGAAATTATTGATTTGTATTGATTTTTAACCAAATATGCAGCATTCCAAAGGTGGAGAAACATTGGTAAGTAGTCGGAGATGGGCTTAAGATGCCATCCAAGGCAACTGAGTCGTTCGCCAGACTCTGTAATTGCTGTTGATAATAAGAAGGAATCAGAATAAATCTTCATGCCGATTACTCTGAGGGAGGTAGTAGTTGGCAAAAATGTGGATATCTTCCCTGTTGTGCATCGGGTATTGATCCACTGCCTATTATCGGAGGATAACTTGTGATCGTTCGGATAGGGTTTCCCGTCTAGCTTCGGGTATTAATCCTGGATCCGTTGTCGGAGGACAACGATGGCAGTCGTTCAGATAGTTTTCCCGTCGAGATTCGGGGCTTAATCCTGGACCAGCTGTCGGAGGACAGCTAGGGGTGGTCTTTCAGATAGTTTTCCCGTCGAGATTCGGGTCTTAATCCTGGACCAGTTTGCGTCAGAAGTGATTTTCACCTGTTTTGGAGAAAACAAGAGAAACTTTGATTGAATATTTGTTAGTCTCATGCAAAGTATGATGCATGACAATGCTTATGAATGACATATGCACAAATTATGATTTTTATGAGTAATGTATGAATGATAGATGTTGTGGTATTTCAAAACATATCCATCTTGAAGAAGATACGGAAGTTCTGCTTGGAGATTTCTGACTTCTGTTTGAGGATGGAGATCCTGAGAAGAAAGATAACTTTGATTCCTCCGGTGCACTACCTGACCAAGTTTCAGGCCTAGATATTGTTGAGGACGGTAGAGGTACGCTGTGAGGATCTTGTGTATAGATCCTGTTGGGGAGAATCTTGGAGATACTCTACTGGGGATTCTTGCTGGAGAGTAATGGTAGCTGCCGGGAGACCGGGTTAGAAGGATCTGGGGGCCCGTCGTAACCTCTAGCTGGGGGAAAGAGGACGTGGGTTTCCTCCGGTGCACTATCTGACCAAGTTTCAAGTTTGGATACTGCTGCTGGGGAAAAGGGATATTGCTGAGAGATATCCCCTGGGGATAAACACCTTAGCTGGGGATGAAATGTTATTGCTCGAAGACAGGCGTGATCCGGTTAAGTTGAGTGGAATCATTGCTTGGGGACCGACGCGTACTCCACTGGGTAAGCAACATCTCTGTGGGGATCCATGCTCTGCGGGGAAATGTATTGGTGACTTTCGTCGTCATCTCAATTCCTAGAGCCTGTGGCAATCACTTTCGTATGTTCTCTTTCGTATGTTTGTGAATATATTTTTATTGTCAAATGCATATAATCATTCAAAGCAAACGTTGGACTTTATGCAAACGACAACAACAAAAATTGTAAAGAGAAAGAAACTTACGTTTATTTGAAAGGTGGCGTATGGCCAAGTAGTTTGTACACAAGAAAAGTAAAAAGCTATGCGGAAACAATCTCGTTAAGTTCCAACCATGCTAGTACTCATATATTTCAACTATCTCATCTCCTTGCTGTCAGTTAGAGTGAGTGAATTGATTTTCGCCATTTGAATCTTGAATGTTGATGGTAGTCTGGAAGTAGGTGATCTGGAAGGGACATAGTCGTACGTTTAAATCCCTAACTTTTGCCTAGACCGTCCTTTCGGGTTTTCAGTCTACCGGGATACCCTTTTTTTGCCCAAGCCGCCTTTTCAGGTTTTCGACTTGCCGGGTGTACATGTTTTGTATATATCCTTAACTTTTGCCTGAACCCTTTTGGTTCGCCAGGATGCCCTTATTTTTGCCTAAGTCAGTCGACCTAGCGGGTCTCGTTCATGCGTAGTATTTTTTGACTATGTCCGCATTCACAGGGTGTGGGAAGTCTTTACCATCCATGGTGCTAAGAATCATAGCTCCGCCGGAAAATACTGTCTTGACTACAAACGGTCCCTCATAGGTGGGAGTCCATTTGCCCCTGGGATCACCTTGTGGAAGAATGATGCGCTTGACTACTAGATCACCGACTTGGTAGACTCGGTGCTTGACCTTCTTGTTAAATGCTCTGATCATTCGCTTCTGATAGATCTGTCCGTGGCAGATGGACGCGAGTTGTTTCTCATCAATCAAATTAATCTAGTCAAGGCGGGTCTGGACCCAATCGTCTTCACCTAACTCTGCGTCCTGGAGGACTCTGGTTGAGGGTATCTAAACTTCGATGGGTAAGACAACTTCCATACCGTATACGAGAGAGAAGGGGGTTGTACCTGTTGATGTCCGTACTGTAGTGCGATAACCGTGAAGAGCGAATGGTAACATCTCATGCCAATCCTTGTAAGTCACTGTCATCTTTTGTATAATCTTCTTAATGTTCTTATTGGCGGCTTCCACAGCGCCATTCATCTTAGGCCGATAAGGAGAAGAATTGTGATGTTGGATCTTGAACTGCGTGCAGAGTTCGGTGATCATCTTATTGTTGAGATTAGAACCGTTATCTGTGATAATCCTTTCGGGAGTGCCATACCGCCAGATAAGATTATGCTTGATGAATCGAGCCACTTGGCAAAGTAATAAATTGCCACAAGGATGAAACGGTGTCCGTTGGAAGCTGTGGGCTTGATTTCCCCGATCATTTCCATGCCCCACATTGCAAATGGCCAAGGAGCGGTTAGGACATTCAGAGGTACTGGAGGTATATGTACTTTGTCGGCATAAATTTGGCATTTGTGACAAGATCGAGCATAGCGGTGACAATCAGCTTCCATGGTGGACCAATAGTAACCTGTTCTCAAAATCTTCTTAGGCATTGTATGTCCACTGGAGTGGGTACCAAATGCGCCTTCGTGTAACTCTTCCATGATACGTATTGCTATTTTCTGGTCTACACAGCGAAGTAAGCACAAATCGTGGTTGCGCTTGTATAAGATGCCGTTGTTGAGGAAGAATTTGGATGCAAACCTTCTCAAGAACTTCTTATCGTTGACAGATGCCCCTGCGGGATATTCCTGAGTCTCAAGATACCTCTTCACGTCTTAGTACCAAGGTTTCTCTTCTGTATCAAGCTCATAACAATATCTTTGGTTCGTCAAACTTCTCGATGATGATCGGGAGCCTCGTTGTCCCATCTAACCTTGAACATAGATGACATAGTAGCTAATCGTGCTGTGATTCTCTTCTCGTGGAATGTGGGTAATCTCTTAGTAGGGGATCAAACTCGAACATGTTCTCGATCTGGAATGAGATTCGGATGCTTGTATCCACTCGCTTAATCTGATCACTAAAGTGAGTCTCCATACACTTGTAAGAACTTGATTCTTAAGTCAATAGCGACTTTAATACCCATGATGCAGCCATTCGGCCATGTTATTAGTGCAAGCTGAAACATAATCTGGCGGTGAAAGGCGTATGTCCACTGGGGATGTAATGATGGCGCCAATGCCATTGCTAAGTGCGTTGAGGCTCCATCAAAGACCATAGTCCATCGGGATCCTTGTTCGGTCCTTAATGGGCTTGGTTCTTCACAATCTGTAACTAGTAAAACATCTTCATCTGGAAATTGATGCATGGTGATAGTCATCCACGGCTTGATGCCAAATGATCGGCTACTACACTTCCTTTGATTGCTTTACGAGAAGTGTCTTTGGATGTCGTATTCGGTCAAGATCATTTGCCATCTTGCTATTCTTCCGGAGAGGCTGGTTTCTCAAATATGTATTTTATCGGATCCATCTTGAAATCAACAAGGTAGTGTGAGTCAACATATCTTGTCTTAGTCGTGAGCAGCCCAAAGCGTTGCAAGTTTTCTCATTGTGAGTATCTTGTTTCACGTCGGTAAACTTTTGCTAAGGTAGTATATTGCATGCTCTTTTCGACCGACTCGTCATGTTGCCCCACACACACCCCATTGAGTTCTCTATCAAGTACATGATAAGAGGTCTTCCTTCGGCAGGCGGCATCAGGATATGAGGGTTTTGTAGGTACTCCTTGATTTTGTCAAAAGCGATCTGGCAATCGTCGTTCCATTCCACTACTTGATCTTTCTTAAGTAACTTGAAGATTGGCTCACAAGTAGCAGTTAGATGTGCAATGAATCTGGAAATGTAGTTTAATCGGCCCAAGAAACCTCTGACTTCCTTCTCGGTACGGGGAGCTGGCGTCTCTTGAATAGCTTTAACCTTGGCGGGATCAACTTCAATACCTTTACCACTAACAACAAACCCTAGGAGTTTTCTGGATCTGACTCCAAAAGTGCACTTGTTAGGATTAAGTCTTAGTCTGTACTTCCTCAACCTGTCAAACAATTTCTGCAAATGATCAAGATGCTCTTCTTCTGTCTGCGATCGAGCTATCATGTCGTCGACGTAGACCTCTATCTCGTGATGAATCATGTCATGAAATAATGTCACCATAACTGATGATAAGTGGCGCTGCATTCTTCATCCGAGGCATAACCTTGTAGCGAAAGTGCCCTACGTGTAACAAAAGTAGTCTTCTCCATGTCTTGGGAGCCATTTTGATCGATTGTAGGAGAAACCATCCATGAAGGAAAACCTTATCTTTGGCGGTCTTGTCAACGAACATCAATATGAGGAAGTGGGAAATCGTCCTTCGGACTCGCTTTATTCGGATCTACGTAATCCACACACATTCGTACCTTGCCATCCTTCTTGAGCACGGAACCACATTAGCAACCATTGTGGATAGGAAGTATGACTAAAATAGGCATTGAACTATTTCATAACTTGACTTTGATTTTCTCGACATCTCGGGACGCGTCGTGAACCATACATTTCCTTTGGGAGAAAACCTTCTTTTATCGTGATCGGTGTACCACAATATCAATGTCTAACCACATGTCTTGTGACCAAGCAAAAACCTCAATATAATCTCGTAGCATCGAACCAATCTTTCTTTAACTTGTTCTCGAGACCGCTCTATCTTGATCTCTTTTACATCTTCATCGATACCCAATTCACAACCTTAACTTGCTCTTGTTGGTGTAACTCGCTCTTCTTCTTTGTGGATCGACAAGTTCTCCTGGCACTTCACAATCTTCCTCACTTTCGTCTTGGCTTGGTAGATCGGATTATAATTCATATTTAGCAATAGCATATTGTTATCAACGAGATTCGGAGTGATTACGCGGTGTATCACGTGGGTGTGTGTGTAAGAAACACATAGCCTTTTGAAGGGTGATAAAGTAAAGAAAACAACATATAAATGCAAAGTCCAACAATTTTATTGAATGAAAATATGCAAATGACAGATAATAACCCTCACAAACGAGCCATGATGCCCCGGGCAAGGCACTAGGCTTTAGAGTTTATTGTTCAAAACGCAGAAAATACGAAAAGCAAAACAAAACAAGAGCAATTACTCCTGACTAAAGGAGATTGGTATGACGTCCTCAGTCTTCCAATTCTTTGAGCCCATTATGCGGGTTGGGAAGATCCACTTGCTGATGTCGAAGTCGTTGTCGTCATCTTCTATAGCATGGATTCCACTTTGACTAATGCGGAAAGGAGGTTGGCCGGCACGTTCGCGGCGTATCATCTTCTGACCTTTGATGGTGAAGCCTAAACCAGTCTTGTCAAATTTGAAAGGAAGATCGGGAGTTGACCCCAATGGTACTACCTCCTTCAGCGACTCGAGAGCATCTTTCGGTGAGGCCATCTAAGCGGAACTTGTGTAACCGGGAGTGAGGAGAGTCACAGGGCATGACTCGGGATTGTTTCAAAATCTTGACGGAGTCTCAAAGAATTCACCTCCATCTCAAGATAACGGAATGATGTAGATGGTGACCATATATTCCTCTTCACCATATCTGTAACAACCTTCCCCTTTGGGTACTTGACTTGATGCAAGGTAGAGTAGGCCTGCCCATGTATCAAGGGCGTCCAAGTAGACAAGAGTAAGCGGGCGGATGTCCATGACAAAGAAAGTGGAGTCAAAAGTGGGGAACCGACTTTGGCGAGAGTGAGTTCCCAAACACTTAGAACCATCAAAAGCTCTCACAATTATGTCCTGGGTCTCGAGACCAACCCTTCGACATCGAGTCGATCAAAGCGATCTTTGGAAGGATATTGAGGCGAGCCGGTATCCACCAAAACATGAGATAATGTAGCCTTGCATTCAACGAGAGATGTGCAAGGCTTTGTTGTGTTCTTTCGTGAGGTCAAATCGACATCGAGAGAAACCTAGGCGTTGTTGGCAGCCGGGCTAGCAATACAAACTTCAAATTGATCGGTAGTAGTGTCTTGCGACACGTGAGCATTCTTGAAACTTCACCAAGGCATTAGCATGAGCCTCGAGCACAAAGCGGAGCAAGCATGGAGATCTTGGAAGGAGTCAGCATTTCCACACATTGTAGTCACTCTTCTTGATAATCTTGAATTTCCTCCATTTCTTGTTTGGAGGTGTCTTGATAACTTCCTTTGGTACTACGGTGGCGGGGATGAGTCCTTGGTTCTTTCCCTCTAGCTTGGGAATGGATTGAATAGTGGAATTTGGAGTCGCGGTGTCTTTGGAGGAGAGATGTGCGGAAGAATAACCTTCGGTTCTAGTCACCTTACTTGATCCGGTGATGTTGTCAATGTCAAGAATGGTAGCTTCAACTATAAGATCTTCAATGGTCGGAGGGTCTTGCTTGACGCCATGATAGTAAACATCAGCTCCATAATTCCAAGGGATACCTTTGTCAGAGGAATATGAAATTGGTCTTGGAGAAGTGATGATGAGAGGTGCCACTCTAGCCGGGATCGTGAGAGGAAATCCTTATAGTGTTAACATCGGCATAGTCTTACGGAACTCGTCACCCCAGGTTGCTTTAACATCTTCAATAGGAATCTTGTAGCTCTCGGGCAGTGTACTTCACCATGTAATCATACTTTCCACTTGGCTGCCCCAAGGTATCCCACACAGATTTTCATTCGCATTGTCAATCTTTAACAGACATTTCTTCACGGCTTACGCATGGGTGGTTTGAAATAGTATCTCACGGTTGTCCATCATGCCTTGAACCGTCTTCTCAACCTGACCATCGGTGCGAGATGGGCACCATGACAATTCTCTGGGCATCTGGATTGACACGACTTGCAACAAATTCTTCTTAATAGTCATTAGAGGAATAGTCAAGTCATCTATGTTGAAAACATAAGTATCGTCTGTGACATTGGAACTTTTGTGATGGTTAGGCATAGGCGTTGATCACATTGGTCTCAGCGGAGGATCAAACTCGATCTTCTTAGCTTCAATCATATCTTGAATCTTGTTCTTGAGCCCAACAATCATCGGTGTTATGTCGGGCTATTGGAATGGTAAGCACACTTAGCATTAGGATTGTATCTCGGAGAGGAAGTGTTGATATTACGAGGAGGATCCCTCAAGTGTCAGCTCTGCTTTCAACATGTGTTGCAAGGCTTGCGACAATGGCATGTTGATCTTTGTAGCTGTCTTGGTGGCGTTACGGCTGCAGCGTTGTCTCGTTGAGGTTGTCTTGATGTAGGATTGGAGATCCTGCCCTCGCAGTTGAGCGGTCGGTCTTGGCTCGGCTTTTACGACCATACACGGCATGGTTTCTTTCTTACCACCAAAGATCTCTTGTGACATTTGAAGATGTCTCTACATGAATCTTTCCGCTCTTGATACCGACTTCAATATGCTCGCCTATCAATATCATTTCGGTGAATCTGGTGAGGAGTTTCAATTAGATGATTGAAGAGCGGGCTGTCGGTGTTCCGTGAACATATCAACCAACTCCTATTGGACAAGGGTGGTTGAACTCTTGCACGCTAAATCTCTCCATTTTGAGCATACTCCTTGAACTTCTCGTCACGACCCATAGACATGCTTTGTAGTTGCATGCAGTGGGTGTCAATTGATATTGTACTCATCTTATGCATGAAAGCATCACTAAGTCACTCCAGTGCGGATACGGTCATTCTCTGGTGATAGTACCATTCCAAGCGAGTTAGGACAAACTCTCTTGAAAATAATGCATCCACAACTTTACATCATCGGTGTGAGGATTGATCTTACGGACATAGGATTTCAAATGCGACTTAGGGCAAGACATGCCATCGTACTTAGCAAAAGTTGGAACTTTGAACTTGGAAGGAATCCGACACGGGGACAAGACTCGGATCATCAAAATTCAGCCGGACATCTTGAGTTTTCCACAGCATTGAGACGATCTTCAAGTTGCTTGTACTTGTCATCTTCATCGATTGGCCATTATCATAGTCTTTTTTCGAATTTCATCTTGCCATCACCCTTGTTACTTTGCTCATCCTCCTTCTTGACACTTCCTTGAGAGCTCGATTCGACTAACCACTCTAGGACCACCTTTATAGCGTACGCCCATGTTGAGGAGACCAACGACCTTCTTCTTCCAATGAGAGGATCTTCTTGGCCTTGGACCAAGCTGGTGAACATCTGCTGGCAGGCATTACAGGCACAGGATCTTTGTTGTTCAAGAGTCATTTACGCTAAAATAAATAGCGAGAGAATGAAAACCAATCTTGATGTACCTATAATGCAATGTTATGCTATGATATGCAATGTTTATGCGAATGCAATGCAATGTTTTCAAGGACCTTAGAGTTTAAATTTGTTAAGTACAAAAGATAGTTCAAAACAATAAAGAAAACATATAAATCACAAAGCTCTAAGTCTCCATGGTAACTTCCTCTTGGTGCGGGTAGGCGTTGATGTTTCGCTCCTCGTGAAGTAGCTTGGTCAACTCTAGCACTTTCTTCTCGGCGTAACTGCGAGCTTCAAATGTATCCCTTACTTCTTTGAAATGAATCCGGATCTCTTCAGTCTTCAAAATCGGTAGGCATGTCGGGATGGAGAGCGGTATAGGATTCGTCACCTATAGCAGGGTTCCATAATTCTGGTAAAACAGGTGTAAATGGCATCATGAGGTTTTGAGCTCGAGCTCGCACCATTTGAGTTAAGGTTCCCAGGAATGGAGTTTGGTGCCCCAAAGTCTTGGTATCGGTCTTCTTTACCATGCCCCGTGTATAACCTTAATCGGTGATGCGGAGATCGTGGTTGTAGTCGAACACAATATCTTGGAGAAGCATATCATGTGGACCATCTCTTGAGCAAAGCAAGCGGCGTAGAGCTAGAGAAGGTTGTAAGTAATACCTCCCCTTATACCAAGTAGCGGTACATTAGGAATTCTCCTGGCAATTTCGATAAAGCGAAATCCTTTTATGAGAAAAGATTCCATGGATATCGAGTGAGAGTGACATTAATCTTGAGACCATCTCGACCTTTATCATTCGTCAAAGCGATGGAGGAAGGTGCGAAATAAACCACCGGAAAGTAGCGGTATGCAACACATGAGAGTTCCTTGTCTCTTAGTAGTGCAGTGTGGAGAGAATGTAGGATGTCTCCAAGTAAAGTAGCCTTTGGATTGCGGGTAGAAACAACTTGATGGCGTTGAAATCTATGAATTGATCCGAGTTAGGAAATAGAACCAAACCATAGATTAGTAAGGCCTGATGTCTTCAAATGCATGAAACTCATAACTTTGAGGAATTCTGGGCTTTCTTAATTAGGAACTTGAGTAAACCCTTAACTCAACACGGTTTCCCATTTGGCTGATGTCGGCGCTTTAGATGTAAAGGCGATCGATATCTTCGTATAGGAACCTTTTCAAGCCGGTGAATGGCATTTGGTCAAGAATAGGTATCCCAGTAGCTTAGAGAACTCTTCAAAGTAGGAACCAGCGATAATCTGGAGATGTAAAGCAATGGTGTTTCGGATCGAAGCTGGAATAGGACATGCATCATATCTTCTTCAAAAGGAGATAACCAAGTCAAGTAGATAACCATGTCTTTTGATGGGCGGGCATGGTGGGAATTCTTGAAACCAATTCTTTGGTGAGAAGGTATACCCATAAGTTGATTCGGATAGTCTTTCTAGAAGCCATAATCCTACAAAGCAGCAAAGATAAATCCCTAGGTCCTTGAAATATTTAGAAATGATATCAATGCAAATGATGTCATGATGTCATGTTTGGCACACCTGAACAATTCACACTGATGAGCCTAGGTTTAAGGCTTGCAAGAGGTATAGGTGATTACCCACCAAAAGTTTGAGTTGGTTCATCTGTCCTATAATAATGTAAGGGTTCTAGGAATCTCATCATTGATCTTTCTAAGTAGCGTTTATTTCAATCGATTGCCAAGTGGTCGTTGAAAATATCCCAAAGTCGATCTTAATGGCGTAGCATCAGTATCGACCAACCTCGGTCTACACCAAGTCGGCCATCTCACTACCTTCAATGGCCAAGATGGGTCAATTAAGGTTCTAAAAGTTTAGTTAGCGCTTGATGACACCACGAAGCCAAATACTATCCTCGACTTGGGAATGAAGAGTATCGGGACATCAAGTGTCACACTAACGTAGCCATCATGTTGACCGTTTGATATCGTCTAACGATCGCGACAATTTATTGCTACTTACCTAAAAGGAAACCGGATCGGGTGTAGGATCCCCAAATATAATACCCAAGCAACCCTTAAAGATAAAGCAAGCAAGTCAAACAGAAAGCATAAAGGTGATCTAGAAATCCCTAAGGCATTCTCTCTTTAGGGTGTCTCCCCGTGATCGCCGATTACGTAACACGGTGAAGCCCGACTTTGTAGGTTTTGTATCGCAAATGTGCGGATAGCAAGAGTCGCCACCGACTTTCTTTTATCAATTAAGGGAAGGTAAAAGTACGAGAAAAAGACCTTCGTTAGATTACGAGTAAGGGAGAAGGTTATGAAAAGGAAGGTATTAGCACCCTTTCCATCCGTAGTTATCTCGGACTCTTAGTTGCTCTTAGATCACTTTAAAATTGCTTTACGTGTGTTTGACAAAATGTTTTGAAAAGGCATTTCGCTTTGACTTTGTAATGATTCATGTAGGAATGTATACAAAGTGTTTGGAAATGTTTGTTTTGAAAAGAGTTTGAACTTTGACAAAAGTGTGAGGTGTGAAAAGTATTTTGATGAGCAAGCAACTAAAGTCTTATTACCTACTCGAGAATTGGTGGTTTCGTTATTTTACGTTCCTTTAGAATAGTGTTATCCATACCATTAGTTGGTAGGTAACTCCATTCGTTGGATGTAGCGGGACATTGAAGGGACATCGGATGGTCATAGAAAGCAACTTGTGGAAGTATCCTAGCACATTCGAAGGACTATCATCATTTTCGTAGGCGACAATGAGGTCAAGATCATGTATTCGGAGGCGACATCGTGGGTCTTATGATCTTTGTATCGAAGGGACTATGATGATTTGTTTTGAAGGCAGCGGTGCTAGAATACCTCTACGTTCGAGGACATGACCATTTGTATTCGTAAAGCAGCGAGAGAATTACCTAAGGGTTGCGTGTGTGAAAAGTGTGTTGATTCGAGATATTTTATCTTGAAAATTAGTGAGCTATGTTGATTTTAGTCTTGCCATACCGCCTAATTACTAGCGGTTTATAAGTGCGGAAATTAAAATGCGGAATGTAAAGATGCGGAAAGATAAATGTCCTCGCTATTACATGGCTTTAGGCGAGATACATAATTTAAACTTGCGGAAAATAAAATCCTAATTAACTATTACATCCATGAGCAGTTACATTATTGGAAAAAGCGATTAAGAAAAATCGTCCGAAGCAGGATAACACAGTGAAAAGATGAGAAATCGGAAAATCGAGATGAATCGAATAAAGGAAAATATTAGTAAAAATGCAATTTTTGAATGAGAAAAATATGACATCTTGGAAATAACATAAATATGCTAAAATAATTTTTGGGATTTTTGGATGCAATTTAATAATTAAAAACTAATTAAAATTGATTTAAATGCTAAATTATGAATAAAAATAAATATGCATGCAAAATTATATTTTTAATTTTATAAATTAAATAAGTATTTTGAAAATAAATGCAAAAGGAAAAATATTTTGATGATTTTTAATGCATAAAAAAATATTGAAAAGAATTAAAATAGATGCAAAATATTAAATGGAAAATAATAAAATAAGAAAAAGATTGCAAACATGTAAAACCAAATACCATGGCAGGATCAAAACTAGAACCTTCCTCCTGACCGCGCCTTTGCCATCGATGCGGGCGCGCGCGTGTCATTGGTCGGAGCGGATGGCGTATGAGCAGTGTTGCCTCCCTTTGCACCAATTATCGCGAGACTTCATCTTCTCGATTTGAATTTTGAAAATTCGGTGTCGGCCATGTTGACGCTTTCGACCACGGAAAATTCAAAATCAAGCATACATAATATAAATAACATCCAAGACCATGGTTCGATTCGAGACATCATTAGAACACAATGGTATGATCTCGTGGTCGATTTTTTCCAATTAAGCAAAGCCCAAATCGAGCTCGGGAACCTAGTTATGGCATATTACGTTTAGAGCTGTGGAAATGCAATCAAGCACCAGGATAAACACAAACTTATCCTGATCACAAAAACAACAATGAAACATGTTAAAATGCATGATAATTGAAATCGATTTTGAAATTTTCTTGAACAAATGAATTAATTCTTTGATTACGGATGGTTTTGAGCAAAGTGAAGGTGGATCGATTCAAGAGGTATCAAGGAATGTGTTTGAGTGCTTGGAATCGGTTGAATCGAGCAAAACAAGGTTTCTAGTAGCTTAACGCTTTTGAGCTTGAATAAGGTTTCTCAGTCAAAATTCTACCCTAATTAATTGTGGCATGATTGTGTATATATAGTAGAAGGATTTGGAGTTAATTTGAGGAAGAATCAATCACTAATCAATACAAATCAAATTTGATTTTGTACAAAATCAAATTTTCATTTTGATCAATTTTCAATCAAATCTTGCCATATCAATCAAATTTGAAATTTCTTGGCTTTATTGAGTTGCTTGGATCTCAAGGAAGAGATAAAAATCAAGTTTGCATTTAATTTTGATTTTATACTTTTTAATTTAATTTGTATTTAAATGAATAAATTCAAATTAAATAGAAAAATAAAATAAAAATTAAATGGCATTGGCTTGGATATTCCTAATTGCATAAGGAACAAGTTTGGATGAAGAAAAAGTAAGCCCATTTGCAAAATTTTGATTTTTGAAGCATCTCTCTTTGTGCATTTCTCAAAATTGCCCACTTGTGAATGGTGTATCTTGCTCAATTTTCCACATTTTGAGTGTTCTTGGACTTTTGAAAGCTCTAAGAGTCCTCTAACTAACCTTTTGGTCTCATCTCAATTGGGTTTCCATGCTCGATATATCTTCAAAACAAAATGTTGACTTTTGTTGACTTTGAAAGACTTGTAATGTTTTGAGCCATACCTCTCAAATGAAGCATTTTTGAACATTCTTGTGAGACATGAAGTTGTAGAAATTGAATTTCCTTCAAAAAAGGTGGTGGAAAATTTTTGAGAAAGTATGAAGAAGTTATGATCGATCAAAGTTCGATTGACTTTTCACCTAGAAACCTAATTTAGAAAGTTTGACTTTTGAGCAAATCTTGAGTTTTCTTGATGAATCATGATCAACCCTTGATCAAATGATGAATGTAACTTCAAAATGAGGATGTTGACCAAAAATCATGAAGTTTGGTATGTTGTGACCACAGATTGACTTTTGTCAATCTGTGATTTTCGATCATTTGAGCGATTATACGAGCAATCTTGACTTGTAAGCTTGAAACTTGACATGGAGAATCTTTGAAGCATATGATGAGGCATGATGACCATTGGAGATGTTGGAAGTCCATCTTGATCGAGAATACCAAACCTAGTTTGGGTTGATTGTCTAGGAGAGAGTTTGTCGATCGACTCTTGAGGAATCCTTGGTATGAATGTATGATATACCTTGAGAAGATGGAGGGCAAATTTTGGGGTATGACACAATGTCGTGGAGCAGTTAGGGCGAGTCGTCCAGATCTCCGTCTTGCTCTGCTCTTGTGCTCGAGGCTCATGCTTGCTTTAGTAGCGTTTACGAAGAATGCTCACGTGCCCAGACACTACTCTTGACCGGTTTGAGTTTGTATTGCTAGCACTTGCAACAAGGCCTAAGCTTCTCGATCTTGATTTGATTCTGTGAAAAGCATAACAAAGCCTTGCATCTCGTTGAATCACAGGGGTACTACCTTATCTCATGTCTTGGTGGATCTTGTTCTTTCTGAATATCCTTACGAAGCTGCTTTTGATCGGCTTGACATCGAAGGGTTGGTCACGAGACCGTGATATAATTGTGAGAGCTTTTGATGGTTCTAAGCGAGCGCTTGGAGAGCTCATTACGCCTATAAGCGGTTCCGGACTTTGACTCTACTTTCTTTGTCATGGACATCCGTCGACTTACTCTTACTTGGGCGCCTTGGATACATGGGGATATTACCTCTACCACGCATCGAGTGAAGTACCGGTGAAAGGAAGGTTGTTCATATGTGGGGAAGAAGAATATATAGTCGATCATCTAGGTCATTCCGATACTTGAGATGGAGGTGAATTCTTTGAGACTCCTGTCAAGCTTTTGAAATAATTCCCGAGTCATGCTGACTCTCCGTCCTCTGAGTTATGCAAGTTCGCCTAGGATGGCCTCGTTGAAGGATGCTCAGTTCTTTGTTGAAGGAGGAGTAGTTCTATTTGGGGTCGACTCTGCGTCTTCCTTTCAAATCGACAAGATTGGTTTAGAAGCTTCACCATCGAAGGTCGAGAAGATGATACGCCAGACGTGCGGCCAACTTCCTTTCCGCATCAGCCAGTGGAATCCATGCTATAGAAGACAACGACTTGACGCGGCGGTGGATCTTCCGACTCGAGACGGTGGGCTCGACAATCGGAGCCGAAGGCGTCGTACCAATCTCCGTTAGGCGGGGTAATTGCTCTTGTTTTTGTTTTGCTTTTCGTATTTTCTATGTTTTGAACAATAAACTCTAAAGCCTAGTGCCTTGCGGGCATCATGGCTCGTTGTGGGTTATTATCATCATTTGCATATTTTCATTCAATAAAATCGTTGGAATTTTGCATTCGATCATTGTTTTCTTTCTTTTACTATCACCCCCCAGCTATGTGCTTCTTACACACCCGTGATACATTGCGGAATCACTCCGAATCTCGTTGATACTTAATGCTATTGCTAAATATGACTTGATAATCGATCTACCAAGCGAAGGCAAGTGAGGAAGATTGTGAAGTGCGGAGAACTGCGGGGCTACTGGCAAGAAGAGCGAGTTATCTGACCACCACGAAGAGCAGGTTGAGGTTGTGAATTTGGGTACTAACGAAAACGGAAAAGAGATCAAGATAGGAGTGGGTCTTGGAGCGTGTTAAAGAAAGATTGGTTCGGATGCTTCACGAGACTATATTGAGGTTTTGCTTGGTAAACGAAGACATGCGGGTTTAGACATTGATATTGTGGTACAGATTGCCGACAAAGGAAGGTTTCTCGGTGAAAGCGAGAAGGTTCGTCGCGTAAATCACGAGATGTCGGATAAAATCAAAGCAGAGTTATGAAGCGGTTCAGCGGGTTTCTTAATTGTACTTCCTATCCACGATGGGTTGCGAATGTGGTACTGTGCCTAAGAAGGATGGTAAAGTGCATGTGTGTGGATTAGAGATCTGAACAAAGCGAGTCGAAAGGCGATTTCCCACTTCCTCATATTGATGTTACGGTTGACAACACCGCTCGGCATAAGGTTTTCTCCTTCATGGATGGTTTCTCCGGTTACAATCGGATCAAAATGGCTCATGAAGACATGGAAAAGACTACTTTTGTTACGAGTGGGGCGCTACGCTACAAGGTTATGCGTTCGGTTGAAGAGCGGTGGCCACATCGGCGATGTGGTGACATTATTCCATGACATGATTCATCACGAGATAGAGGTCTACATCGACGACATGATGGCTCGATCACGGTGAAGAAGAACATCTTGATCATTTCGAGCTGTTGATAGGTTGAAGAAGTAGTGAGACTTAATCCCAACAAATGCACCTTTGAGTCGGATCAGGTAAACTCTAGGGTTTGTTGTCGATGGTAAAGGAATTGAGGTTGACCCGCCAAGGTTAAAGCTATTCAAAATGCGACTCCGCTTGGAAGAAAGTCAAGGTTTTTGGGCCGATTGAACTACATTGCGATTCATTACACACCTAGCTTCTACTTGTGAGCCAATCTTCAAGTTACTTAAGAAAGATCAAGTGGTAGAATGGAGCGCGATTGCGGATCGCTTTTGACAAAATCAAGGAATACCTAGAATCCTCCATCCTAATACTTACTTGAAGGAAGACCTCTTATCATGTACTTGGCGGTGTTAGAGAACTCAATGGGTGTGTGTTGGGGCAACATGGCGGTCACAGTCGAAAAGAGCATGCAATATACTACCTTAGCAAAAGTTTACCGTTGTGAAACAAGATACTCGACTTCGAGAAAACTTACAACGCTTTAGCTTAGGCTGCTCTGCGACTAAGGCGGTATATGTTGACTCCACTACTTGTTGATTTCCAAGATGGATCAGATAAAATACATATTTGAAAACCATTCTCTCGGGAAGAATAGCAAGATGGCAAATGATTACGTGAATCGACATCAGTACACTTCTCGAAGCGATCAAAGGTAGTGGCGATCATTTGGCTCATCAAGCATGACTATCGGTCTATGCGATTCGAGTTTCAGATGAAGATGTTTTACTTATTCTGATTCGAAGAACGAGGCCCAGACGAAGGACTGAACAAGGATCGATGGACCATGGTCTTTGATGGAGCCTCAGCGCCTTAGCAATGGCATTGGGCGCCATCATTACATCCCTGCGGACATCGACTTTCACCGTAGACTATGTTTCATTGCACTAACAACATGGCCGAATCTGAGGCGTGCATCGTGGGTATTAAAATGCTATTGACTTAAGAATCAAGTTCTTGCAAGTGTATGGAACTCGGCTTTGGTGATCGGTCGAGTTAAGGGTGAGTGGGATCGAAGCATCCGAATCTCATTCCATATCGAGCATGTTCGAGTTTGATTCCTTACTTGAAGATTACTTTCAATCACATTCCACGAGAGAATCGGTTGGCGGACGCATTAGCTACTATGTCATCTATGTTCAAGGTCGGATGGGACAGCGAGCTCCCCGGATCATCATCGAAGTTCAGCGAACCGGTATATTGTTATGAGCTTGATCGAGAGAGAAACCTTGGTACTCTGATGAAGAGGTATCTTGAGACTCGGGAATATCCCGAGAACATACATCGATGATAAAGTTCTTGAGAAGATTTGCATCAAATTCTTCCTCGACAACGACATCTTATACAAGCGCGACCACGATTGTGCTTACTCCGTATGTGAGCCGGAGGAAGCGAGAGCGTATCATGGAAGAGTTACGAGCGCATTTGGTACCGCTCCGGTGGGCGCACCATGACTAAGAAGATTTTGAGGACGAGTTACTATTGGTACCATGGAAGAGCGATTGTCACGCTACACTCGATCTTGTCATAAATGCGGATATGCGGACAAATTGCACGTACCTCGGTACCTCCAGATGATCACTTGACTCCTTGGCCTTTTGCAATGTGGGGCATTGACATGATCGGAGAAATCAAGTACGACTTCCAGCGGACATCGTTTCATCCTTGTGGCAATTGACTATTTCACCAAGTGGGTAGAGGCTGACCTCGTTCATACATTACCAAGAATGTTGTGGCTCGATTCATCGAACAAATCTTATCTGTCGTGTATGGCACTCCAGAAAGGATTATCACGGATAATGGCTCCAATCTTAACAATAAGATGATCACCGAAGACTACTGCATGATTCAAGATCAAGCATGTGACTCTTCTCCTTATCGGCTAAGATGAATGGTATTTGTGGAAGCCCGTAACAAGAACATGAAGATTATCACGAAAATAGCGGTGACTTACAAAGATTGGCATGAGATGTTGCCATTCGCTCTTCCATGGTTATCGTACTACAGTCTGAACATCGATGAGGGCAACTCCTTTTCTCTTGTGTATGCGGTATGGGCGGTCCTACCAATCGGGTTGATTCCTCGACGAGTCCTCGGGGCCCGAGAGTTAGGCGAGCGATTGGATTCAAACTCGACTTGACCAGTTAACTTGATTGATGAGAAGCGGCTCGCATCCATACGCCATGGACGGATCTATCAAAAACAAATGATCGGGCGTTTAACAAGAAAGTCACCTGCAAAAGTCTACAAGTGGTGATCTAGTAATCAAGCGCATCATTCTTCCACAGGTGATCGAGGGCAAATGGACTCCCTTTCACGAGGACCGTTTGTAGTCAAACCGATATTTTTCTGGCGGACTATGATACTAGCACCATGGATGGTGAAGACTTCCCCACACGAGGCAGGACATAGTCAAAAATACTACACGCATGAAAGAGACCCGTAGGTCGGGACCTAGGCAAAAATAAGGGCATCTGACAGACCAAAAGGGTTCGGAAAAGTTAAGGATATATACAAAACATGTACACACACAAGTCGAAAACACGAAAAGCGGCACTTGGGCAAAAGGTATCTTAGGTGGTGAAAACCGAAAGGCGGTTACAGAGCAAAAGTTAGGGATTTAAGCGATGACTATGTCTAGTCCGAATCACTATCCACGGTACTATTAGCATTCAACATTAGTGATGACAATCACACTCACCTAAAGCGAGGAGATGAGATAGTTGAAATATGAGTACTAGCATAGTTGGAACTTAACGAGATCGTTTTACGTAGCTTTTTACTTTTTGTGTATACAAACTTCTGGCTACGCCACATTTCAAATAAATACAAGTTTCTTTCTCTTCACAATTTCCTTTGTTATTGTTTTGCATAAAGTCCAACATTTGCTTTGAATGATTATGTGCATCTAACAATAAAATCTATTCACAAGCGTGCGAAAAAAGTGAACATCTGAAAGTAATTGCTCAGGACTTTAGGAATTGAGATGAAGTGTAATACATTTCCCCAGGAGCATTGATCTAGAGATGTCACTCACCACAAAATCTTCCCAAAGAAGAGGAGGACCCCAGCGGTGATTTTCACTCCAACAATCGGGCCACCCATCTTGAGCAACATTTCATCCCTAGGTAGAGTATTTATCCCAACAAGGTATCTCTCAAGCATTCCTTTTCCCCACAACGGTATCCGGACTTGAAACTTGGTCGTGGTGCAGGAAGAAACCTACGTCCTTTTTCTGATAGGGTACAATGGGCCCCCGGATCCTTAACTTGGGTCTCCGGCCCCATCAAACTTTCTCAATCGGATTTCTGGAAGATCCCCGAGTACCTCCCGGACTCTCCAGTGAGGTTACATGTGATCCTCACAACGTGTTTCTCGATCTACATCCTCGATAATATCTAGGCCCAGACTTGGTCGAGATAGTGCACGGAGGAATCAAAGTTTTCTTTCTCAGGGGTTTCCGTCCCTGAAGGAAGTCGAGAGAAATCTTCCAATGAGCATTGCATCTTCTTCAAGATGGATATGTTTTGAAATACCCTAACATCCCATCATTCATACATTTCTATAGCATATGTCATACACGTGTCATGCATCATTCTTTGCATAAGACTAACAATATTCTATCAAAGTTTCTCTTGTTTTCTCCAAAGCAGGTGAAAAATCACTTAAAGCCTAAGCTGGTCCAAGATTAATGCAGAATCAGGGCAGGAGAACTATCGAAAGACCACCCCGAGTTGTACTCATGCTGGTCCGAGGATTAAGACCCAGAATCTGGGCGAAAACCTATCCAGCGGCCAGCCCTTGTTGTCCTCCGGCAAGGATCCAGGATTAATACCGAATCCAGGGACGGAAAAGCTATCCAGATCCAAGTTATCCTCGATAAGGCGGTGGATCAATACGATGCACCTGACAGAGGCCGGCCTTTTGGCAATTATCCTCAAGCAGCCCAAGGCGAAGATGCATTACAACGCTCTTATTATCAGCGGCAACTACGGTCTAGCGTGCGACTCGGTTGCCTTGGATGGCATCTTAAGCCCGTCTCCAGAGCTACTTGTCAATGACTCTCCACCTTGAATCACGCATATTTGGTTAAAACCAATACAAACCAATAACTTCATTCAAAGATGACCTGAAGTCTAACGTCGACTCCCCGGATGGCATCTTAAGCCCGTCCCACATCACTTCGAGCTTGTTGCGAGCTGGCGTGCGGCTCACGCCCGGCATGATCTTTTCGGATGGCATCATAAGCCCGTCCGAAGTCAATTCTCACATCAATAATACCAAGTCTAGCGTGCGACTCATTTCCCCAGGAAGTCTCCTTCTCCAATGGCATCAAGTAATTCCGCATCATCAGTCACCGGCCGGTGCAAATTTTCAAGTGTACGCTCGGTGTTCGATCATCTTCTACCTCCGGTCACGAAGCGAACATGCCAATCTAGCCCTTCCGGTACAAGAAGATTGAGCAGGGGCAGCTATCATACCCATAATTTGCCCTCCATCATCTCGAGACATTTACATACATCCATACTTCGGATTAACCGAGGATTGATCGAACAAACCCTCTCTAGACAATCAACCCACTAGGTTTTTGATTTCTCAGAATCAAGATGGACTTCTCCAATGGCAATGCCTCTCTTCTTCATATTCCCCATGTCAGTTTCAAGCCCTCCAAAATCAAGTTTCCTCCGGATAATTGCTCGAATGGTTTGAAAATGGTTGTATTGGACAAAAGTCAACATGGTCAACATACGGTCAAACTTCATGATTTTTGGTCAACATCCTCATTTTGAAGTTACATTCATCATTTGATCAAGGTTTGATCATGATTCATCAAGAAACTCAAGATTTGCTTTCGAGTGAACTTTCTAAATTAGGGTTTCTCGGTGAAAATCGACCAAACTTTATTTAGGCATAACTTCTTCATACTTTCTCGGAAATTTTTCCACCACCTCTTGTTTTGAAGGAAATTGAATTCTCTCAACTATGTCTCACAAGAATGTCAAAAATGCTTCATTTTGAAGGTATGGATCAAAACATTCTGAGGTCCTTTTAGAAGTCAACAAAAGTCAACATTTTGTTTTGAAGATATATTGAGCATGGAAACTCAATTGAGATGAAACAAAATAGGTTGGTTAGAGGACTCTTAGAGCTTTCCAAAGTCCAGAACACTCAAAATGTGGAAAATTGAGCAAGATACACTATTCGGGGAGTTAGGCGATTTTGAATGATTGCAAAGAGATATTGGTCAAAATGCAAAATTTTCCAAATGGGCCTATAATCTTTGATCCAAACTTGTTCATGACATTATTTGTGACTCATAAATGCTTGGCCATGGCAATTTCTATTTTATTAATTTATTTTGAATTTTAAACCATTTAATTCAAAATTAAATTATATAAAATATGAAAATAAGATATTTTAAAGAGGAGTGATTTTATATCATACTTGAGAATCCAAGGAAGCCCATCACACATACCAATTTCGTGCTTAATCATCCATTTAATAGAAAATCAAATTTCTTTCAAAATTTGATTTTATTTGAAAATCATTCAATGCATTCAAAACGAAATCTTTTTCCTTGTTTTTCTCTCTGCTTCGCTCTATAAATAGCCAGACATTACACCAACAAAGGACCACGAAACCCTAGCCAAAAAACGACCCTTATTTTGCCAAATTTTTCAAGAAGCTTCAAAAATCGTGTTTGAATTTCCAACGAGTTTTCGAGCAAATTTGAGCACTCAAACACCTTCACGAGGTTCCAGTCGATCCATTCCCATGACCCGAGTACGCGGATCGTGTCCTTGGACCCTCATGGTTTGAATTTTCTCAAATTCGATTTCATAATATCATGCATTGTTAATCGTTTCGTGTGCTTATTTGTATTCGGGGTGCATTAGTCACATGGAGCCATTACATTACAAGCTTGAATGTCACGAGGAACCTACTTGCCATGATTAGGGTTTCTGTTGTTTGAATCGAACCGACTTACATGAGCATTTTAAGGGCAAACCCGATGGCACCATCGTGTTCGCATCCCTTGATTTAGGGGTGGGTCCCCCTTTCTCTTTATTAGCGTTATTTTGAGGTTTGAACATCTGCCTCATGGAAGGCAATGGGACCCAGCGTCGACTTGGTTTTGACTCGATTCCAGGACGTTTACACTCAAAGCAATTGGTTTGGGTTTATGACACCAAATGACAAGTGTCGATGGTTAAAGGCGCCGGTAAATACTCCTCCACAGTCACGAGTTCGAGCCTCGTAGGGACCAGTTTTGCATTTTCCTTTACAAACTCAACCTTTTTCATATTTTCTATATTTTCTTTTTATTTAATATTTTGCATACATTTTAATTTCTTTTCATAATTTTTTATCATGCATTAAAAATACCAAAAATATTTTTCTTTTTGCATTATTTCCAGAAAATGTTTATTTAATTTATAAAATTAAAAAGTATTATTTGCATACATTTAATTTAATTGCTAATTTATCATTTAAATCACTTTAATTAGTTTTTAATTATTTAATTAACTCCAAAAAATCCCAAAAAATTATTTTAGCATATTAATGTTGTTTCTAGCATGAAATATTTTTCTCATTTAAAAATTATCATTTTTACTAACATTTTTCTCTTATTCGATTTCCTCGTATTTTCCGATTTCTCATCTTTTCACAGGTTATCTACGTTTAGACGATTTCTTTTTATCGTTTTCTTTTTCCAATTATGTAATTGATTATGGGATGTAATAGTTTAATTAGGACTTTTATTTTCCGCATTCTTAATTATGTATACTTGAAAGCCATGTAATAGCCTAGGATTTATCTTTCCAGCACTTTATACTTCGCATTTTAATTTCCGCTTTCTTATAATTTGTTAGTAATTAGGCGTGTATGGAAAGACTAAAATCAACTAGCTCACTCTAATTTTTCAGGATAACATGAATCTGAATGCAACACTCTTTTCACACATGCACCCAGGGTAATTCTCTC